>PVJS01035602.1:0-20912 GCA_004027185.1 Glis glis | reverse complement strand
TGGTAGAATCCCCAATACAAAAGAAACAAGAAAAGGTAAAGTAAAATAATCTTTTTTTCTGGATATGACAATTCTTGAAACTCAGGGTCTAACTTATGCCCCTCAGATTACCTCAACCTACAAGTATCCTAATGCAAGGGACACCCTACGGCAAGAGACAAAGAATACCCCAAAACATTCCATTCTATTCATCCAGGTCCAGGCCCAAGTAATCAACGACCTAAGACAGGAAGATCCTCTCCTTCCTGCTCATCCTGGCCTTGAGTCCTCCCCTCCCCTTGAGATCCTTTCCTTCAGGCTCATCCTGGCTTTGAGTTCCCACCCCTTGAGTTCCTCTCCTGCTCAACCCCACCTTGAGTTCCCTCCTCTTCCACCTTGAGATCCTCTCCTTCCTGCTCAGCTCCATCTTAAAGCAAAATAATCTTAAAAGCCAGGTATTGTGCTGGATCCCTTAATCCCAGTACTTGGGAGGTTGAGGCAGGAGGATTGCAGGTTCATGGCCAACCTGGGAAACTTAGTAAGACCCTGACTCTCAAAATAAAAAGGGCTGGGGATGTAGCTCAGTGGTACAACATCCTGGGTTCAATCACCCGGGGCTGAGGGGGGGGGAGTGGATATGATTTTAAAAAGACAAAGACATGACCAAAATGATGAAAATAATTACAGAAGATTCTCAAAAAAAAAAAAAAAACTGCAACCTGCTTCCTTAAAAGATAGTACCTGAAGTACTTATTACATTACTTAGTAAGCAATCAATAATTAGGACTAGAAGAGCTGACGAAAGTATAATCATAGCGATCAGGCAATTATAAACACTTATTAAGGGTCTACAAGGTCACATGCAATGTACATGAGCAATATAAGTTCGTTGTGATCAACCGATGAAGTACTTTTTGTGTGTGTGGTACTGGGGATTGAACCCAGGGGCATTCTACCTCTGAGCTATATCTCCAGCCCTGTATTATTCTTTATTTTGAAACAGGGTCTCACTAAATTGCCAAGGCTGGCTGCGAACCTGTGATCCTCCTGTCTCAGCCTCCCAAGTATTGGGATTACAAGCGCGCGCCACCACGCCCAGCTAGCACTATTTTTGGTCAAATAAACACAATGCTTTGCCCCAATAAGGGGCAAAACTCACATTATATTCAGCAATGATTAGAACTGGATTCTTTTAATATCTTTTAAAGTACTGCCTTTAACTACAGACTGCAGAATGTGAGGCCTAAATTTTTTACTGCAAGAAAGTCGCCAAATGGTTAGATGAATCACCAACATGTGTCTGATGATTTTCTAAGGTAAATAGTCTCGTTTCCATTATTCTCCAGGCTTAGGTAGAATAAAGATTTTTCTTTTTTTTTTTTTTTTTTTTTGCAGTACTGGGGATGGAACCTAGGGCATTCTACCTCCGAGCTACACCCCAGCCCTATTTTATTTTTTATTTTGAAACAGGGTCTCACTAATTTGCAGAGGGCCTCACTAAGCAGCTGAGGCTGGCCGCGAACCTGTGATCCTCCTATCTCAGCCTCCCAAGTACTGGGATTACAAGCATGCGCCACCACACCTGGCCAGAATAAGGATTTAGATAAATTTACTCTTTCAGAAAATCCTTAGACTGGGGATGTATGTAGCTCAGTGGTAGAGCACTTGCTTAGCATGCAGGAGGCCCCGTGTTCAATCCCAAGCACCAAAAGACTAAAAAATAAAATTTTTTTAGCCTTGAAGCTACACACATCCTGAAAGTGCCCACTTGGATGTGCTCCTAGGGTTTACACACACTCAGGGGGACCACATTACACATGGATGCACATTGATTAGGATGTAACTTTTTATCTATATTTAAGGTCCAGAATAGGCCAATATATAGACAGAATGTAAGTTAGTGGTTACCCAGGGCCGGAGGGTGGGTGATGATGGGATTAACAAAAATGGTCTAAAATTGACTGTGGTAACACCGAACAACTCTGGAATATACTAAAAACCACTGAACTGTACATTTTATAAGTAGGTGAATTGTATGGTATATGAGCTATATAGTTCAATGAAGCTATTATTTTAAAAAGTTAACTTGACAAATAAAAATGCTTCATTATGGTCAAATGCCATAGGACCCACCCCTCTGTCAGATTATTTTTCTGGCCTGATGGGCCCATCACTGACACACCTACCTGGTCACTTTCGTTTCTTTCTTTTTCTTTTCTTTTTTTTTAAATTTTGGTACTTGGGATTCAACGGGGGCATTCTACCTCTGATCTACACCCTCAGCCCCACACCACCCCCCCTTTTTTTTTAATTTTTGCATGCCTGCAATCCCAGAACTTGGGAGGCTTAGACAGGAGGATCACAGGTTCAAAGAGAGCCTCAACAACTTAGCAATGCCCTCAGCAACTTAGAGGGACCCTTTTTCAAAATAAAGAATAAAACAGGGCTGGTGGTATAGCTTGCAGGTAGAATGCCCCTGGGTTCAATCCCCAGTACCACACGCATACAAAATTCAATTTTTCCCCACACAAATACAAAGATGAAGTAGGGGGCAGGAGTGGAGGTGGGGGGGGTTCATTTTGTAAAAATTAAAAACATTTCATGCTGAATTTTAATTAGTGATTTTTCAAAATAATTATTTTCACAACAATAACAAAAACACAAATCCTGGCAAAAGTATCTGTTTATTTTAGCATTTGAGCTTAAAAGAAAGTGCTACTACTCCATCAGCAAAATATGAATTATTTGCTGGGATACTAGTCTCATAATAGTGTTTTTTTAAATAGATGAATTCTGTAAAGTATAAGAAAAGCTACATCTGTGCTCTCAGAAGTTCAGATGTTTTCTGCCTCACAGGAATAGCAGTGTTTGCAATTCCAAGAAACAATAAATATAAGGGCTTAGGGGTTTAATTCAACTGGCTCCGTGGACCTTAACCTGCCCCCAGTGGAAGGGCAGATCCGTTGGCTAAAATACCTTGGAAGAAGCTCTGCAAGAGCAGTAAACAAACAGGTGAATAATACACTTAATCTTATCCTCAATGCCTACTTTGGTACAAATAGTAGGCTGCAATTCTCAAAAATTTGCTAATGAATGGAGATTTTCTGGGTGATTAGGCCACCTGCCAGCTTGCAGCTGCGTTTTCTATTTAAGAACCTTTGGAAAACCTTTTCTCCTCTGGCCTAGCTCAAAGAAGTGCCTAGAACAATAGACTCTTCTCACCTCCTTCATCAGCCTAAATGCAACTCCCTTATTATAACGAGCAACCTAAAGTTGAAGTAAAACCTCCTTCAGTGATTCGATCATGAACAAATCTATATTTGTGAGGAGTGTGCTGACAGTC
Source organism: Glis glis (assembly GCA_004027185.1). Lineage (NCBI taxonomy): Eukaryota > Metazoa > Chordata > Mammalia > Rodentia > Gliridae > Glis > Glis glis. Next base: position 17,590 of record PVJS01035602.1, on the reverse strand, counting down.
TCGAAGCAGTTTTTAATGTTCTCTCTAGAGATGAAAAGAATAAAGAAATAAGAAGAGATTATACTTTACCCAAAAATATTTTAGGGTAAAGGCAGGTGAAATGTTCTGGGTCACTGGTTTTGATCAATTTTTGAAAACATTTGAAGTCTGTGTTTGGAACACAAGCATACTGGTGGCAGCCTTGTATCCTAACAAAAGGTGAAAGAGACCAGAATAGCAGAGCCTGAAGAAATTAATCTAAGTGTATAAAATGATTACTTTTCTCCATTCCCAATAAACACAACTTACTAATTAAAATGTTCAAGTATGAGAGAGAGTTTAAAACAGTCCTGAGGGCAAAAGGAGAAGGGCAAAAACTAGAGGGATAAAGAGCAAAGCATCAACAATAGTTAGGATGTAATAAGAGCAATGTTATGGGGCAGTTTTAATTCCTAAATTATACATTTCATTTATATCAATATTTTACAATGAGCATGTGAAACCCTAGTGATAAGGAAAAATTGGGGGTTTGGGTTTTTTTTTTCCTTTAAAAAGAGATACATACTAGCCCAGCATGGTGGCACACACCTGTAATCCCTATATTTGGGAGGTTGAGACAGGAAGATCACAGGTAGGAATTCAGCCTCAGCAACTTAGTGAGACGCTCAGCAACTAAGCAAGACCCTGTATCAAAATAAAAAAATAAAAGGGTCGGGTGTGGTGGCGCACATTTGTAATCACAGTACTTGGGAGGCTGAGAGGCTGAGACCGGAGGATCTGGGTTCGCCGCCAGCCTCAGCTACTTAGACCCTGTTTCAAAATAAAGAATAAAAAAAACAAATAGGGCTAGGGGTGGAGCTCAGAGGTAGAATGCCCCTGGGTTCAATTCCCAGTGCCGCAATAAAATAAAAAAATAAAAGGGGTTGGGAGTGTAGCTCAGAGGTAGAATGCTCCTGGGTTCAATACCCAGTACCAAAGGAAAAAGAGGAAAAAAAAAAGAAAGAAAAAACCACATAAATACTTTCTCCCAAATAAAACTAACCATTGAGCTTCCTTATGGTTCATGGTTTACAGAAAATTGGTGGGCTAATAAAATTCCTCAAGTACTGTAGGCAACAGTAAAAAAAAAAAAATGATAAAGAGCTGGGCGTGGTGGCACACACCTGTAATCTCAGTAATTGGGAGGCTGAGACAGGAGGATCTCAGGTTCAAGGACAGCCTCAGCAATGTAGTGAGACTCTCAGAAACCTAGTGAGACCCTGTTTCAAAATAAAAATAAAATAGGGCGGGTGTAGCACAAAGGTAGAATGCCCCTGGGTTCATCCCCCAGTATCACACACACAAAAAAAAAAATTCAAAAAGATACAGCTCCAACTTCAAACTCCACAGTGATGGAACTATCCACATAACCATACTATAACCAACTGACAGACCATGGCTTGCACTGTAAAAGGATTTTGCAGGAGTGAAAGGAAAAAGCAATTACTTCCGATGAGGAAAACAGAGGAAGAATGAGCAGACAGGTGACACTGGTGCTAGGCCAGACCACCATCTTCCACTAGGTAACACGAATTGGAATTCAGAGCATATGCTCTGTCCCTCCTCCCCCTAAAAAATATGTTTTATAGATAAAAATAGAGATGTAGTGCAGTGGTAGCGCACTTGCCTAGCATATGAAAGGGTCTGGTTTCAATCCCCTGGGGGTGAAAGAAAAGATGTTTATTAGTGATAAAAAAAAAGTTTAAGTAGAGAACATACACCTAGCCCACCTTCAAGCATACTTAATAAAAAGTATTTGTAAATATATTCCAAAATCTGCTGCAGCCATGAGAGCTTTCCCACAGTACCCGGGCTGCTTCTATCATTCCGCTGTCCCTTTGCCACTGGGACATGTTCTGTATTTGTTACTGCACTGAGACACACACTGTCTTTTTCCTAAAGATAGTCATTTTAATTCTTCCCATGAAACTATATAGCTCTAGAGCAAGACTGTCACTCATTTCTACTTTATCTCCCCATCACAGTCCTAAGAAATGAGTACTTAACAGATATAGTGGACAGATTAAACCTAGTCCTAATAATTGTGATCATAAATGGGTCACCATCACAAAAGGTATCTGTGCAACAGATTTGTAAAATTAAACACAACTGTGTACACAGAACAAATAGCGTCCAATGCAGCTTTGCTGGCCGGTGAGCCAACTGCTGTTCTTTGTTGTAACTTGTTCAAAAACGTGTTTATTTAAAAGGAAAAAATGTAGCTGGGCATGGTAGCACATGCCTATAATCCCAAAGGCAGTACTCTGGAGGCTGAGACAGGAGGATCACAGGTTTCAAACAGGCCAGTCTTAGGGAGGCTCTGTTTTCAAATAAATAAATAGGGCGGGGGTGTAGCTTGGAGATAGACTGTCCATGGGCTCAATCCCCAGTACCAAAAGAAAAAGAAAAATTAATGTATCTCAACAGCCTTTACAAAACATTATCTCTTTCTGTCACTAAGAACTAAGACAACACATTTACTGAGCACTAGGAAAAAAAAAGTGACACACACACAGAAACAGCAGAACCTAAGGCACAGTCCACAACTCAAGAAATGTCTTGGCAAGGTATGTATATAAAACTGTGTGCTTAAAACAATATAGAAAACACACTAGAGAAAAAAAAAATGTTGTCCAGGAAATGCAGCCTCGATATTTCAAAGAAAATTCTTTCTGAACATTTTCTTTTTATGTGCTCTTTTATAAGTTCAGAAATTCTCTCCTCTATTGTTTAAATAAGCTGCTAAGTAAACAAAGATAAAAAAATTGAAACTTGTTTGAATCATCTACTTTCTATAGTGAAATGGAAAGGAAGATTATAAAAGAATCTCTCCTGATATCCTTATCACAGAAGAGGATCAAAAAAGAGAGAGAGAAGAAACATACCATGTAACAGTGCAAGACACCATCTAGCTGACTATAAAAGATTATTTTTCATGTCTTCATTTCCTAACTTTTGTGTAAAAAATAATCTTTCAAACATTTATTATCTGAAATTGACTCATTTTCCCAAATATAATTTCTGGGTTGTTACTGCTCAACCTGGGAACTTGGAATGCTCCACACCACTCAGAAGTTACTACACAGTTAATCAATAAACACTTTAAATAGTATTGCTTTAAAAAAAAACTGCCAGTTTCAACAAAATTCACTCTTCCTAAAGAAGTAATTTTACAAAACACTGTAACTCACAGTGGAAGACAGGATGGAATGCTGTTCTTGATAGTAAGTAGCAAAAAAAACTACAGAATAACACACCGAGTGCTACTTTGTTTATATGGTTGTAACTTGCACTTGCAAGTACTCTATACAGCATTGCACAAGAAACTGTCAAAAATGAATGCTTATAAAAAGTATTTTCTAAATAAGAACTCCCACAAGGGATGTGCTGTTTATAACTATAATTTCTTTAGCAAGTATTGACAGGTATGGCACAGTGATAATGCTCAAAATGTAAAGACCTCTAATAGTTTAACAAGAGTAAAAGTCGCTGATAATCATTATAATGCCTACAAGTTCAGTAACAAAAATCAATTTCAGAGATGCTATCAGCTAGGCAGAATGGCATGTTATAAAACCAACCTTACTGCCATTAAAAGTTTTTTTTTTCCTAATTCTGTAGACCCCGGCAACCTGATGTGTTGTGGTCCCCCCCTTCCCAAAGGGCCTAAGCCGAGGAGTGCAGGTAATACTTTCCTCAATTCAAAGGTTAAGGCAAATTCAGCTCTACCTAGAGCTGTGGCCCTGAACAGCACATAACCTCAAGCCCCATACCTTTTCTTTTCAAATCATGGCCTGGAGAGGCTACGGTCCCAAATAATTGCAAACCCACAAGAAATGCGGTGTTTGGTGGCAAGAAAAGAAACGGGGATATCTGGAAAGACCGACAGCGATCAAGAACCATTACGCCCTAGACATCAGCCTCTGCAGAACACAGGAAACGAGACTATGCTCAAAGAACCTGCCGCCCGGAAGCAACAACTTCCATCAAACGGCAAAGAAAAGTTGTTAAGGAAGAGCTCAGCGCCCAAGCAGCCAGAGCTGGTGCGGAGACTGGGGGCGGCGACGGCGGGGTGCAGGCCGGGCCGCCCGCGGGCGGCGGTGGCGGCGGCGGCCGCGGGGCCGACCCCGGCTCCGGAAGGCTCCGGGTCTGGGATGCGCGGCCGGCCGCGGGCAGCTCGGGCACAGCGCCGGCCCGCACCCCGCCCCACGACCACGGGCAGTGGGCGGAGAGGCCGGGGCAGAGGGAACGGCGGACAATGCCGGGCCGGGCCGGCGACCTCCGCGCGCTCCGCCGATCCCGCCGCCTCTGCCCTCCCGGGGCCGCCAGCCGCCGCGCTAAGTTCGCGCCCCAGCCCTCCCCTCTCCGCCCCGGCAGCGAAGCCGCGGTGGCCGAGCTCCTCCACCTCCCCGCCGCCGCCTCCCTCCCAGCGGGGCGGTTCCCGCGAGTCGGCGAGCCGGCGGCGTGCAAGCCGAGCCCGGCGCGGGGCGGCGGCGCGCGAGGGGGGCGGGCGCGCGGGGCCAGGGGGCGCGCCGAGGGCCGTGCGCGCGGAGGGCCAGGCGCGCGGGGACGGGGGCGCGCGGGGAGCCGGGCTCGGGAGGGGACCGAGGCGCGCGGACAGCCGGGCGCGCGGGGCTCCCCCAGGACCCGCGTACGGCTCCGACGGGTCTTCGGTTGATCCCGGGGCTGCGCCGCGGCTCCCAGTCCGTTAGGAGTCTCCGCCGGGCGGCGCGGCTTGCCAGCCATCCTGGCCCGCCTCCCCCCGGCTCCCACCAGGAAGGGCAGCCGGCCGAGGGCCAGAGACCTCGTCTCCCGCCCGGGCTGGGGCCGCCGGTCGGCGAGCATCCCGGCGCCGGTCCCCGGGCTGGAAGAGAAAGTGGAATGAAGCGCCTTTCCCCAAGCAACACCTACCCGTCCCCAGTCCAAGTGCAGTCGCCTCGATCTCCAGGCGCCGCTGGTCCCCGCCCTCGGGCCCCAGCCTCCGTTCTCTTGACAATGGCGCGTCCCCTTTAAGGAATAATCCGATCGGAACCGATCAGTGGTTAAACCTCCCTCCGACTCTGATTTTAACCGGATTTCTCTCTCCCAGAGCCCGACGGGCGCCCGGCGGTGCTGCGAGCTCTTCCCACCCCTTCCCTGCCCCGCCCACCCCCTCGCCTTCCTGATTGGCGAGAAGCCCTACAACAGGAACAGCGGTCCTCGCCCTCCACTGGCCAGTCCAGCCGCCGCTCAGGGCTCCCCCCACCTCCGCCCCGCCCCCTTCCCCGGGTTGGCCCTACCTCTAATCACTCTCTGTCCTCTCCTCTAACGTTGCTTTGGAGAACTGGCAGTCAAGACTCACCCTCCCGCCTCCGGAAAGCGAACTTTATTTTTATTGGTAAAAGGACATCTTCCTGTGCACCTGATTGGGCAAAGAAGGGGCTAGTCTGCACGCCCTTTACCCATTATCGCTCTCCCTTTGCCGGTTTGAGAAAGACAGCCGCAAAGTATTCCCTACTTTGGTTTCTTCTAAGCGCCTTTCTTTTTCAATGTGGGTATGGGTCGAGGGCAAACTCACAGCCGGTGCTGAGGGAAGTGGGAAAGTGGGGAGAGAAAGATTCAAAATCTCCAGATGAGTCACATCTGAGCTGGCTTTGGGAGCCTGCGGAACCTACCCCTGTGGTCTAGTGAATGGAGTGGTTACATTCAGAACACCTGAAATTCTAGTGCTAACTCCAGAGATTGACTCAACAAGTTTTCACTTACTGCCCACTCTTCGTTCCTCCGGCATTTTGCCACCCGGAAGAGCTTTAAAAAAAGGTATTTCCGAACCTAGAGGTTTCCTTGTTTGCCTCGCAGTCGTTTATTTAGAAAAGCATTTCAGTCCTTTCCATTAGAAGTTCCGTTTAAGTCACGTTCTTTGTGTGGTGGCGTTTGCGCGAGGGCTAAATTACTTTTTTGGAAAGATTAAATAGATTGTTCCCTTCATGACAACCTCAAAGTGTAGGACTTCGTCCCTTTTGCTAGAACTGTAGGAAAGACATCCCGTGTTGAACCCAAGTGAGCACCAGGAAGGACCGTGGCACCTCTTCGGAAAGAACACATCTTCCCAAGGGGAAGAGGGAACCTGGCCCTAGAAGCTTGGCTTTGCAGCAGAACCTCACACCCTGAAAAGAGGAAAGTTTATACGACAGCCTAGTAGGGTCTGCATTAGGACAGCCCCAGTTTCCCAGTGGAGCTGTAAGAACGAACGAAAGGGTTGTTTCTCCGAAAATTAAGTACAGTTATGCCTTTGGTACCCATCTGGAAATGTTGCTGAGACAACAGTTAAGTGTTTTCTCCCTCTTTGCCGATGAACTTTGAGAGACTTTGAACCTCAAGGGCATTAGTACATTTGTAGTGGAATGTAGTGGTGCCAAGAAAGCGGCAGCGTTCAGCAACACCCTGGAAGCAAGTTGAGTGCCAGAGAAATGGGAAATAGACAGGTATTCAATAGGACTTTCCCCTAAGATCAGGTGAAAAATTTTGTGGGGACACCCATAAATATCTAAGAGCAGGAGAGAAAAGGGAACACTGTCCAATAGTTTAGATGTTACTAGTGGGGGCAAAGGACAAGGAACTTGCTGGTTTACATTTATGTGGCCATCACAGATATATATAACTGCCCTATTAAACTAAACCCTGTTTTCAGCCTATCCCTATTATAAATATATACTTGTCTCTGCCTCCCCCCATTTCTGCAAGAAAATTAGTTCCAGAACCTCCAAAGATACCCAAATCCTTGGATGCTCAAGCCCCTTATATAAAACGGCATAGTATTTGCATATAACCTAACACACATCCTCTCACATACTCTGAATCGTCTCTAGATTACTTGTAATACCTAATAGAATGTAAGTGCTATGCAAATAGTTGTTATACTGGATTATTTAGTGAGTAATAACAAGGGGGAAGTCTGTACACACTCAGTACAGATACAACCACAGTAGAACTACATAGTACAGTACAACAACAATTTAATGCCCTACCAACATATTCCATCCAAAGCTGGTTGAATTCAGGACATGAAATTTGCAAATATGGAGGGCTGGCTGCACGCATGTGTGCGTATATGTTTAAAACTGTGCCTCCTCACTTACTACTCTTATTTTTATTTGTGGTGCTAGGAATCAAACCCAGGACCTTGTGCATGCTAAGCGTGTGCTCTACCGCTGATCCACACCCTCAAGCCTTACTCTTACTCTCAAACTTTGGGGTTTTGTTTCAGTGGGCATTCTCACTTGCTGTAACCCAAAATACCTGGTGACCACAATTTAGAGAAGGGAAGATTTAGTGGTGCGTGGTGGCGTACACTTGTAATCCCAGTACTTGGGAGGATGAGACAGGAGGATCACAAGTTCACAGCCAGCCTCAGCTACTTAGTGAGACGCTCCACAACTTAGTGAGACCCTGTTTCGAAAATAAAGAATACAAAATAGGGCTGGAGGTGTAGCTCAGAGGTAGAATGCCCCTGGGCTCAATCCCCAGTACAGACAGACAGAGAGAGAGAGAGAGAGAGAGAGAGAGAGGAAGATTTATTTGCTCACAGTTCTGGAGGTTTCAGAAGTTCCAGTCCATGTTAGGCCAGGTCACATCTGTGGAGCTCAGGCTATGGCAGGGGGAAGCAAAAAGAGGGCAAGGTCAGGGAGCAGGGACCTATATAACCCCAAGGCCACACCCCAGTGACCCACCTACCTGCCTACCTTACCACCCAATAAATCCATTAACCCATTAGTAGATTTATCCACTGATGAGATCAGAACTCTCATGATTCAGTTATATCACCACTGAACATTTTTGCCAATACATGAGCTTTTCCAGGGGACATTTTATATACAAATCACAACAGATTCTAATATTCTAATATCTAATATGATCTTCTGGAGATAGAGATATCCAGTATTTCAGGTTTACACATACCTGCAGCTTTTGTTCAAGATCTAGGTGATATTTTCAAGTTCTTTCTAAAAATACCAGCTTTATGATGTCCAGCTTGTTATTGCCCTGTTTTCTACTAGCACACTGGCCTTTTAACTCCAGAAGGCAGTCAACATGACCTCCAAACTCTCTCCCTTATACTTAACCAACTATGCTGAGATCATCACCTTTCAAATATAATTTATGTTATTTTCTAAGTATTTTGCACTTGCCCGCAATAGGCTCATTAACATGTTTTAGCACACACACACCCAGCCTCCTGGTATAAATACTCCTATTGGTATTTCACAATGAGCAAGAATTTAGAAAGTCTGTAAACCTGAAGCTTACAATGTGTGGGTCATTCTTAAGAATGTTCAGTGTTACTTGACACAACCTCATTTCCAACCCTGGAGAACTTTACAATCTGTGTTTTCCCATCCAGAGGGAATTTATCTCCCCACCTTAGTTTCTCAATTCTGAACCAGGTCCCCATTCTTTATTTTTATTTTTTGTTTTTTTGTTTTTGGTGCTGAGGATTGAACCCAGGGGCATTCTACCTCGGAGCTACACCCTCAGCTCTATTTTATTTATTTTGAAACAAGGTCTCACTAAGTTGCAGAGGGCCTTGATAAGTTGCAGAGACTGTCCTCGAACCTGCAATCCTCCCGTCTCAGCCTCCCAAGTACTGGAATTACAAGCATGTGCCGCCACGCCTGGCTTTCCCCATTCTTTAAAAATAAATATTTCTCCAAGCCAAGTATGATGTCACATGCCTGTGATCCCAATACTTGGAAGGCTCAGACAGGGCGATTGCAGGTTCGATGCCAGCCTCAGCAACTTAGCAAGACCCTATTTCAAAATAAAAAAATATAAAGGGCTGGGGGTGTAGCTCAGAGGTAGAGGGCCCCTGAATTCAATCCCCAGTAGAAGCAAGCAAGCAAGCAAGAACCCTCCAGTGTGCCAATGTAACTAAAGCTTTTTAAATCCTTGTATACAGATCTCTATTAAAGTATTTTAAAGGGCAAAATACATTATGATCACTCTTCTCTCTGTGTGTATACAAACTTATCCCTCAAGGAATTACTATAGTGTAGCCATAATTATTTTTCTCAGAATAATTGTTACCATTTCTATTGCAAATTCTTTTCAGTTCACCATACATTTATATAGTAACTATTATGTGCTGAGTTAAGAATAGGGAGGAAAATGATGACTGTGTCTTATGTTCTCCAGAGAGTATAATCAATCTCCACCCATAAGCAACATAATTTTATTCTTTTTTCCTTCAAAGCTCATGGGTAGAAACCATCTATTAACCAGTGTTTTTCTGCAGTAAGATTAAGAAAAACCCAGTTACTAGAAGCTGTCAACCGAAGTAGCTTCCCCTGCCCCCTTATTAATATTGACAAGAATGAGTCAAAATATGAGAAAATAAGTCATAGGAATTTGATATATAAAGAAACTTCAGAAGGGAATGAGGGAGAGGGAGAGACGGGATGGCTGAGGGGTAAAAGTACAGTTGAATAGGAGAATTAAGTTCTACATTGTATAGAACAGTAGGATAACTATGGTTGACAACAATCAATTGAGTATTTCAAAATAGCTAGTAGAGAGGATTTTGAATGTTCCCAACACAAAGAAATGAGGTGATAGCCAGGTGTGGTGATGCATACCTGTAATCCCAGTACTCGGGAGACTGAGACAGAAGGATTGTAGGATCAAGGTCATCCTCAGCAACTTAGCAAGATGCTCAGCAACGTAGCAAGATCCTGTTTCAAGATTTAAAAAAATAAGCCGGGCGCGGCCAGCCTCAGCTCTTTCGCTCTCTCTCTCCCTGTCCCCTGTCTTTCTCTCTCCCTCTCTCTCTCTCTCTCTCTCTCTCTCTCCTTAGTGAGGCCCTCCGCAACTTCGTGAGACCCGGTTTCAAAATAAAGTATAAAAAATAGGGCCGGGGGCGTAGCATGGAGGTAGAACGCCCCTGCGTTCAATCCCCGGTACCGCAAAAAAAAATAATAATAATAATAAAAAATAGGGCTGGGGTGTAGCTCAGAGGTTGAAAGCCCCTGGGTCCAGTAGCTGGTACTGCAAAAAGAAAAAGGGAAGGGAAGGGAAGGGAAGGGAAGGGAAGGGAAGGGAAGGAGAAGGAAGGAAGGAAGGAAGGAAGGAAGGAAGGCCGGCCACACTATACCCCATACATAAGTACAATTATTATGTGTAATTTTAAAATAAGGTATGTATGTTTTGTATGTGGTACTGGGGATGGAACCCAGGGGCATTCTACCTCTGAGTTACATCCCCAGCCCTATTTTATTCTTTTATTTTGAAACAGGGTCTCACTAAGTTGCAGAGGGTCTCACTAAGTTGCAGAGGGTCTCACTAAGTTGCTGAGGCTGTCCTCAAACCTGCAATCCTCCTGTCTCAGCCTCACAAGCACTGGGATTACAGGTGTGCACCACCACGCCTGGCTAAAATAAGGTATATTTAAAAATAGAAATTTCAGGAAAAATTTCCTTGGTTTCCTACAGGAGACCCAAGTCATCTACCTTCCACATTTATTTAATTTAATGAATTTATTTATTTGTGGTGCTGAGGATTGAATCAGGGGCATTCTACCTCTGAGCTACACCTTCAGCCCTATTTTTTTTTTTTAATTTGGAAGCAGGGTCTCGCTACATTGCTGAAACTCACCTTCAATATTTAAATGTGTTCCTTAGCTGGGCACAGTGGCACACAGCTATAATCCCAGTACTTGGAAGGCTGAGACAGGAAGATAGCGGGTTGGAGACCAGCCTCAGCAACTTAGTAAGACCCTCAGCAATTTAGAAAGACCCAGTTTCAAGAAGAAAAAAAAAAGCCAGGAGTGGTGATGGAATCCTATAATCCCAGTACTTGGGAGGCTGAGACAGGAAGATTGCAGGTTTGAGACCAGCATAAGCAATGTAGCAAAGCCCTCTGCAACTTATTGAGACCCTATTTCAAAAATAAAAAACAAGCCAGGTGTGGTGGCGCACGCTTGTAATCCCAGTACTTGGGAGGAGGAAACTGGAGGATCCAGGTTCCTGGCCAGCCTCAGCTACTTAGTGAGGCCCTCCGCAACTTCATGAGACCTGGTTTCAAAATAAAGTATAAAAACTAGGGCCAGGGGTGTAGCTTGGAGGTAGAATGCCCCTGGGTTCAATCCCCAGTTCCGCAAAATAAATAAATAAATAAAAAACAAAATAGGGCTAGGGGTGTAGGTCAGAGGTAGAATACCCCTGGGTTCAATACCAGTACTGCAAAAGAAAATAAAAGAAGCCAGGTGTCATGGTGCACACCTGTAATCCCAGTACTTGGGAGGCGGAGACAGGAGCACCACAGGTTCGAGGATAGCAACCTAGTGAGACCCTGTTTCAAAAACAAAAAATGAGCCGGGCGTGGTGGCACATGCTTGTAATTCCAGTACTTGGGAGGCTGAGACAGGAGAATCCCGGGTTCACGTCCAGCCTCAGCTACTTAGTGAGGCCCTCCACAATTTAGCGAGACCCTGTTTCAAAATAAAGAATAAAAAAAAAAATAGGGTGGAGCTCGGAGGTAGAATGCCCCTGAGTTCAATCCCTGGTACCGCAAAAAAAAAAAAAAAAAAAAAAAGAAAAGGGCTGGGGTTTAGCTCAGAGGTAGAATGTCCCTGGATTCAACCCCCAGTAGCCTCCCGCACACAATAAATCAAGGGCTGAATATTGGCTTTATAACAATTGCCCTGAAAAAAGTTTAAAATATTATTCAATTAAGACATTTCCACTAACAGCTTTTCAGAAGATATTTTTTAAAGATACCCAATATTCTGCCAGGCGTGGTAGCGCACGCTTGCAATCCCAGTACTTTGGGAGGCAGAGACCGGAGGATCCGGGTTCGCAGCCAGCCTCAGCTCTCTCTCTCTCTCTCTCTCCCCCATCTCTCTCTACCTAGTGAGGCCCTCCACAACTTCGTGAAACACGGTTTCAAAATAAAGTATAAAAAATAGGGCTGGGGCGTAGCGCGGAGGTAGAACGCCCCTGCGTTCAATCCCCGGTACCACAAAAAATAAATAAATAAATAAAGATACCCAATATTCAGTTTAGTTTCCTTTGCCTATCCTATCCCTAAAAATACCTTTGAATTTAATACCCCAAAACATATATAGTGGTTATTTCTAAGATATGATTTTTAAATTAAATTCTTTAAAGAAATAAACAGTTTGTCACTGTTTACATGGTTATCTAAAAGTATCACCTAGCCGGGCATGGTGGCGCATGCTTGTAATTCCAGTACTTGGGAGGCTGAGACAGTAGGATCGCAGGTTCACAGCCAGTCTCAACAACTTAGTGAGACCCTGTTCCCAGATACAAAAATAAAATAGGGCTGGTGGTATAGCTTGGAGGTATAACACCACTGGATTCAATCCCCAGCATGAAAGAATAAATGAATGAATAAATAAACAAATACTAAAACTATTACCTATGGGGAAGGCAATACGCCAAGTGATATACACATGTACATTTGTATTACTTTGAACCTCAGTATGATGTATAATTAAATGCACCAATAAAAGTATATTTTTAAAAAAAACCCTTAAGCTGGGCGTGATGGCGCATGCTTGTAATCCCAGTACTTGGGAGGCTGAGACAGGAGGATCGCAGGTTCGCAGCCAGCCTCAGCTACTTAGTGAGGACCTGTGCAACTTAGTGAGACCCTATTTCAAAAATAAAGAATTAAAAATTGGGCTGGGGGTGTAGCTTGGGGGTAGAATTCCCCTGGGTTTAATCCCCAGTACCAAAAATAAATAAATATAAAATAAAATTACTTTAAAAATCTTGCTAAATTTTATTTTGCAGTACTGAAATATTGAAGTTGAATTTCATTTCGTTTTCACATGTCAATGAATATTATTATTCTTTTTATTTTTTCAGTCATTTAAAACTGTAGAAACCATTCTTAGCTTGCCAGCCACACAAAAACAGGTGGTGGACTGGATCTGGCCCATGAGCCATAGTGTGCTGTCCCTTATCTAACATAAAACTAATTTATTAAAAAACAACAAAACAGGGCCGGGCGTGGTGCCGCACGCTTGTAATCCCAGTACTTGGGAGGCGGAGACCCGAAGATCCGGGGTTCGCGGGCAGCCTCAGCTACTTAGTGAGGCCCTCCGCAACTTCGTGAGACCCTGTTTCAAAACAAAGTATAAAAAATAGGGCCGGGGATGTAGCGCGGAGGTAGAACGCCCCTGGGTTCAATCCCCGGTACCGCAAAAAAAAAAAAAAAAATTTTTTTTTTTTTGGTTAAAAAATTATGTGTCGAGTACTGTGCTAAACCTAGGACTATAATGGATAACAAGACAGACCAAGTCCTTGTTGTTAGGGGGTTTATGGTTTAATGATCACACAAATAACTAATTAGACACTATAATAAATGGCTATGAAGGAGAGGTACAGGGTCTCTAAGCTATGAATTGTAATCAGCACAAATCGACACGGTGCAGTGCATGCTGGGGAGAAGGAACATATCTCAGGCCGACACAGAGCGTGGGCAGCACCCTGGCGGCAGAGAAAGACCAGTGTGCCTGGAAAATACGAAGTGAAGGGGGGAGAGGCGAGCCAAGAAGTTGGAGGAAGACTAAAGCAAAAGCAGTCAGGGCCTAATATGTCGTATTCATCAAAGTACTAGGAAGCCATTGAAGGTTTTAAATCGAGGCCAAACATGGTCAGATTTGCATGTTTAAAAGATCACTAGGGCCAGTGGTGGCGCACACCTGTAATGCCAGTACTTGGGAGGCTGAAACAGGAGAATCACAGGCCAACTTCAGCAACTTAGCGAGACCCTGTTTCAAAATAAAACATAAAATAGGGCTAGGGGTGTAGCTCAGAGGTAGAATGCCCCTGGGTTAAATTCCTGTTACCACACACACACACACACACACACACACACGCACGCACAAAATCACTACGAGCTGGGTGGCCAATGCCTGTAATCACAGTAGTTAGCAGGCAGAGACAGGAGGATCACAGGCTGGAGGCCAGGCCACAGTAACTCTACGAGACCTTGTTTCAAAATAAAAATAAAAGCCGGGCATGGAGGCACATGCTTGTAATCCCAGTACTTGGGAGGCTGAGACTGGAGGACCGCAGGTTCGCCGACAGTCTCAGATACTTAGTGAGGCCCTCCGCAACTTAGTGAGATCCTGTTTCAAAATAAAGAAAAAAGTAGGGCTGGGGGTGTAGCTCAGAGGTAGAATGCCCCTGGGTTCCATCCCCAGTACCACAAAAAAAATAATAGGTCTGGGGGTGTAGCTCAGATGTAACCCCCCCTGGAGTCAATCCCCATTGCCATGAACACATACACACACAAAAAAAAAAAAAAAAAAATTAAAAAGGGCTGGGGGTAGTCGGGCGTGATGGCGCATGCCTATAATCACAGTATTTGGGAAGCTGAGACAGGAGGATCGCAGGTTCAAGGGCAGCCTCAGCAAGTAGTGAGACTCACACACACGTAGGTACAGTATGGAGAAGGAATTAGTGAGGAACAAAAGGGGTGCATATGATGGAATAGCTAAAGGTTCTAGACCCTAAGACCTAAACTCTGGTCTTTAGGCCCTCAGGCCAAATGTTAGTATTTTACCTATACCACATACTATTATTTTGTTGTCGTGGTGGTGGTACTAGGGATTGAACCCAGGGGCATTCTACATCTGAGCTACACCCTCAGCCCTATTTTATTTTTTCATTTTGAAACAGGGTCTCACTAAGTTACTGCATGCTGCTGGCTTTGAACCTGCGATCCTCCTGTCTCAGCCTTCCAAGCAAGTACTGGGATTCCAGGTATGCACCAACACATATGGCTTTTTTTTTTTTAAAGTGGTATTTAGGATTGAACCCAGGTGAACTCAGGGGCATTCTACCTCTGAGTTACACTCTTAGCTCTTTTTATCTTTTATTTTGTTTTTTGTTAGTTTATTTCTTTATTTGCTTTGCGGTACTAGAGATTGAACCCAGGGGCATTCGACCTCCAGCTATACCCCCAGCCCTTTTTACTTTTTTTTTTTTTTTTCTGAAACAGAGTCTCAGGTTGCTGAGAGTCAAACCTATAATCCTCCTGTCTCAACCTCCCAAATACTGGGATTACAGGCATGCGCCACCATACCCCGCTATCTTTTATTCTGAAATAAGTTCTTTCTAGGTTGCTGAGGGTCTTGCTAAGTTGCTGAGGCCACGGCATTCTACCTCTGAGACACATAAACACACACACACACACACACACACACACACACACACACCAGACTTATTATTATTTTTGTTTTTAGTTTGAATCAGGGTCTCATTAGGTTGCTAAGAGCCTCACTAAATTGCTGAGACTGGTCTTGAACCTGCAATCCTCCTGTCTCAGTCTCCCAAATACTGGGATTACAGGCCTGCGCCTCTGCACCCAGCCACCTACTGTTCTTAATTATTTACATGTACCAACACGCTGAAATTTCACAACAACCCCGTAGGTAGACACTACTGTCCATCCTTTACAGAAGAGGGAGCTGAACTACACGTGGCCTCTCAATTTCTTCCATCAGTACAGCCCTGTTTGCCTCCACTTTACAGAATCAGGAGACATAACTGTAGGAGAAAGATAAGAATGAGAGGGAAAGGGGGGGGACAGAAAGAAATGAAGGCGTGTCCTCTTTATAGCCTTTATTTAGACCCTGGGTAAGAAATGACAATGTTTACTAGGAATGAGGCCCAAATCAATAAGGTAGCTGCCTTGGGTATCTTCAGAAGACCATGTGAGAGTACTCATTACTACAAAATCATACCCTCCGTTTATCTAGAATTCACGTTTAACCAGGCATTCTGTATTTTATCTCGCAACCATAACGAAACAAACACATTCCCTCCCATAAATCCCTGGACGTCAGCTGGAGGCTCCTGGCCCCTTAAGATTATGACAACCATCAGGAGTAGCTCATGCAGGTTAAAAGCTCTGTAGAGGATTTTTGTGAACACCCAGAGAAGAGTGAGGGATGGAGGATTTTGTTTTCACCTTTGCCTCCAGGCTCATTCTCTCTTCCTCAAGACTCTCTTCTGAGACTCTTCCACTATGGAGAAAACCAACAGAGGCACAGAAACATTGTGTGGTAGATTCACAGGAGAACCAGAAGTTGAAGGGAGCTGTCCCATCAGAAACAGCTTTGGGAACAGCTCAAAGATTATGTGATACACAGTCGGCCCTCTGTGGGTTCTTATTTGTGAGTTCTGTATCTGCAGGTTCTGAATCCAGAGATTCAACCAACCATAGATCTAAAATTTCTTTTAAAAATTGCGTCTGGGCCGGGCGTGGTGGTGCAAGCTTGTAATCCCAGTGCTTGGGAGACTGAGACAGGAGGATCGCAGGTTCACCGCCAGCCTTAGCCATTTAGTGAGGCCCTCAGCAACTTAGTGAGACCCTGCTCTAAAACAAACAAACAAACAAACAAACAAAAAATAGGTCTAGGGGGTGTAGCTCAGAGGGAGAATACCCCTGGGTTCAATTCCCAGCACCCCAAAAAAAAAATTGCATCTGTTCAAACACGTACAGATTTTCTTTCCTTCTTTTATTTTTTTAAGTGATGGTGGGAATTGAACCCAAAGGAGATCTAACTCTGAGTTAAACCCCCAGCCCTTTTTATTTTTTTTATTTTGAAACAGGGTCTTGTTAAGTTACTGCACTCTGGCCTCAAACCTACAATCCTCCTATCTCAGCCTTCCAAGTACTGGGATTACAGGCATGTGGCACCACGCCTTGTTTAGATTTTTTTCTTATCATTCCCTAAACACTACAGTATAACAATTATTTACATATCATTTACACTTGTAGTAGGTGTTGTTATTATTATAATAATCTAGAGATTACTTAACGTATAGGGGAGGATGTGTGTTAGGTTATATACGAACATTATGCTACTTAAGTTTATTTATTTGGTGCTAGAGATTGAGCCCAGGTCCTCTCACATTGTGTGTGTGTGTGTGTGTGTGTGTGTGTGTGTGTGTTTTACTGGGGATGGAACCCAGGGACATTCTACCTCCAAGCTATACCCCCAACCCTATTTTTTAAATTAATTAATTTATTTATTTATTTATTTATTTATTTTTGTGGCACTAGGGATTGAACCCAGGGGCATTCTACCTCCGAGCTACACCCCCAACCCTATTTTATTTTGATTTTGAAACAAGGTCTCGCTAGGTTGATGAAAGTCTCACTATTTGCTGAGGCTGTCCTCAGACCTACGATCCTCCTGTCTCAGCCTCCCAAGTACTGGGATTACAAGCATGCACCACCATGCCTGGCTCTTATTTTTATTTTGAAACAGGGTCTCGCTAGGTTGATGAGAATCTCACTACTTGCTAAGGCTGTCCTAAAACCTGTGATCCTCCTGTCTCAGCCTCCCAAGTACTGAGATTATAAGTGTACCCCGGCAGCCTCTCACATGTTAAGCAGGTGCTCTACCTCTGAGCCACACCCCCAGCCCACTATGCTTTTTTATGTAAGCATCCCTGGATTTTGGTACCCTCGAGGGTCCTGGAACCAATCCCCATTGAGGACCAAGGGGCGGCTATATTTTATATTCTCTCTTCTTTTTTTTTTTTTTTTTTTTTTG
>PVJS01035601.1:0-20912 GCA_004027185.1 Glis glis | reverse complement strand
TCTCTCTCTCTCTCTCTCCCTAGTGAGGCCCTCCACAACTTCGTGAGACCCGGTTTCAAAATAAAGTATAAAAAATAGGGCCGGGGGTGTAGTGCGGAGGTAGAACGCCCCTGGTACCGCAAAAAAAAAAAATAGAGAGAGAGAGAGAATATATATATATATTCTCAAGAATCGCACTTAAATTTGCATTTACTCGCTGTTTATACAAGGTCATGCTTCAGGCATTCCACCAACTTGAACATCAAATTCTACAGCATTTAGTTTGAGTATTTGAAGGATTTTTATTGGATGACATCCATTTAGTTGCATTATTCACAAAAGAAACAAACATAATTATTAGGACATTCAACTTTTATATAAAATTTAAACTATTCAAAACTAGCTGAGCTTGGTTTACTGCAAACCTGTATCTTCGACTGGTTATTGCTTTTTTATTGCATTACAATAGTTTCCAAAGCACATGAAATCATCTTTTGCATTTTAATGTGCCAAAGTTTTATATCCTAAGAATACTAAAGATACGTGAAAAAGTTTGAATATTGATCTATTATTCCATTCACAGTTATATGAATTACAATCACTTCTGCAAATATTGAATATATCCATTGTTTTAAAACATACACAGAAAAATGTTAACATGTACAGAGCACTTTTACTGAATAGTTAAATTATGATAGATTAATCATAACAGGGGGATTGTTGATGAAGAAATTAGTTTTTATTATTTTTTCTCCTCTTCTCTCTTTTCTGGGTCTAAGAATTTTCATTTTAGCCATACATAGTGTCTCATACCTGCAATCTCAGTTCTTGGGAGGCTGAGATAGGAAGATCACAGGTTCAAGGCCAGCCTCAGCAACTTAGGACACACTGTTTCAAAGTAAAAAAACTAAAAGGGCTGAGATGTAGCTCAGAGGTAGAATGCTTCTGCATTCAATCCCCCCCCCCAAAAAAAGAATATCCATTTCTATACTCAATTGGTTCTTCCTCCATCCTTTGGCCACAATCATCTTACCAATTCAGAACTTCTTGGCATCCACCACCTCCTCTGAAAAAGGATTCTAAGACAGTAGGACGAGCCAGAGTGATTTCAGAAAAATGCATATGGGCTATCCCCCACTCCTCCATTTCTTCCTTCTCTTTTTCTTTGTGTCATATCAAATGAGAAAATAAGAAACTTTCAATTCAACCAGGAACACTTTAAAGGAAATATTTTTGGGGGGGTAAGGGGTCCGTTTGATGGCAGATCTTAGCTTCCTTACTAAATACACATAACATAAAGTTTAACATTTTAACCGTTTATAAGTTTATTTCAGTGGCATTAAGTACATTCACATCATCGTACAACCATCCACCATCCATCTACAGAATGTTTTCATCTTGCAAAACTGAAACTCTGTGTGTGCTAAACAATAACTTCATCTTTTTATTTTAACTTTCTTAATGGCCAACATGTGTCAGCCAGCCAGACTTTTTAGCACTTACTATCTACTCGTCTAGCAAGGAGGGGAGTCAAAATGATGTGTCTGCCCCCAGGGAGTTGGCATGTTAAGACAGAAAGGTGGACAAAGACACCATGACACAGGCCTCTCATTGAGTACACACCCGACACTTAGGCAGGTGCTACATTTAGGTGAGTTTCAAAGTCAAATGGCTGATATTTTAGTTTCAAATTTCTCACCCGCAATACAAAGTACATAGCTCTGGTTCAGGGAAATATGCTAAATGATAAATCCTTTCAAAGAAAAAAAATGGTGCTATTATTTTAACTTCCCTTCTCAGAATATTATTTCTGAGGGATGGTTGCTCTTTATAAGGTCTCTGGGGCGATTTTAAGTCAACTGAGTCAGGCATTCCCAGTTCTTGAAAATCCCAGTGTCCTGCCTACCACAGTTTGGATCTTGAATGTTCCCAACTCCCATGTATTGGAGACTTGGTCCATTGGGTGGCACTACTAGGAGATGATGACGATGTTAGGAAGTATGGCCTAATTCATGGTCCCAGGTCATTAGGAACATACCCTCAGAAGGGAGTATGGGTCTCTTGTTTCTTCCTATTTGTCTTTGCTACCTGGCTCATGAGGTGAGTGGTTCTGCTCCACCACATGCTCCTGTATGAAGCGCTGCCTTACCACAGGCCTAAAACAATAGGGGTAATCAATCTTGACTGGAACCTCTATAACTATGAGACAAAATAAACCTCTTTTTTAGTAAGTGAATTATCTCGGGTATTTTATTATAGTAATGCAAAACAGACTATACACATCCTAATGTGTTCCCTGAAGTATTGTTGCCCATTGTGAGCAGAGGCCGATCTAACAGAGAATCCCTGTGTCCTTGGGCCTATGTGTGGGCCACAAGCCATGCTGTTTTCCAAATCTGTCATCTCAGTATGTGACAAATAGCATTGCAAAACTTCCAAGACCAGTCTAAGAAGGGGTCATAATACAATTTGCCCTTATTAATAAACATTGCATTTCTCTGAAAATTGTTTGCATCACTCACAAACATATACCTCCTTTTCACCTTTCTCTCTCAGGAGGTCACCATGGCAAATCGATAGACCAATTTCTCTTTTTGGAATGGAAACTGGTGTTGTTGTTGTTTAATTGTTGTTCTTGTTCCATGGGACCAAACGGAAAGAGGCATGCTGATATATTCCAAGTTGACTATTTGTGTTCTTTTTGCTGGTGATCATTAATTTCAGTTGGACAGTTATTCATGTAAGCAATTTGCCACCATGATGACTGAGGAAAAAATATTGAAGTGCTAGGCTTTTAAAATGGTAATATATAGAAAGAGATATAATTCTCTTACAAAACATATTCCTCAAATTTTATATTTGGTCCCTGGTGATATGAACCATAAAATCATACGAGCTAGTCCAAACTCTTTTTATTGAAATCTTGGTTTGGTATAATAAGGATTGAATCTTTTAAAAGCTCATTTGGAGAACAAATATTTGGACTCTAGCTATAGTACATCTATAAAGCTATCTAGAATTTCGGAAGATAATACCAATGGAAAAGCATATTTCTTCAGTTCAATTTTCTCATGGAAAATGACATACATGCTTCTGTAAATGACTGCTGCTGCTTCATGAAATTCTTAAGAAATGATCTCTTTGAAAGGATTTTTTCTTCAGCACACTGTGTTTCTGCTGATGCTTTAAGCCTGTTACTAAATTTATATGGAAATGAATATGGAGACAACAAAGGAAACACAGTATTTTACAAACTCACTTTTGCCTAGCCTCACACAAACCTGTGCAATTGACCTTGTTACATCTATCACTCGCTGGCTCATTTCTGGGCCTCTCTCTCTACCCCAAAAATAACATTAGACTTATGTAGGTCTGAGTCCCCAGACATCATATTACTGGAACATATAGCAATGAAAGGGTCACCTAGACCTCTTGGCATGAAGCAACACTGCAGAGGAATTAAGGTGACCCAGGAGGAATAAAGGGAAACCATCTTACTGGCAGCACTTCCTTGAACATTGCTACCTCTCAGCTTCTTTTGGTCCAGTTCTGGAGACCGTTGCTAAATACAGTTAATTCAGGTTCGAAGCAATCATTTTTCTAAAGCAGACAAAACATACCACATAGAGTCTTAACATAGAGAAATAGCATGTAAAAAAATATCTAGCACGACATTTTATAAATGAAGAAACTGAAACTTGAAAAGTTTATAGATAAGAGCCCAAACTAACTTGAGTGTGCCAATCATCTATCTATTGTCTTTTACTGTAAATCATTTACAGTATTATTCCATTTATTTGGTACATCTCCATGGAAGGGGAATTCTTTAAAATGAGGATTAGGAAATCCTTCATTCATAAAGGTATGAACTTCATCCTCAAAAGTGTTCTTGTTTCCTTTAATCCTTGTAAACTATCTTTTACCATCTGTACATTAGCTTCTCCTCAACAAGCAAATCTCTAAAAAGAGATTTCTCTATCTCATTCTGTCAAATTGAATCATACATTAATTGAAAGCTTAAGGAATTATTGTAATCACTTACTATTTTTCCTTTAATGATTTTCAGATTTTGAGATGGAGCCAAATACCTTTCTGTGTACAAAAATGGAGCAATTTAGAGCAGTGATAGATATTTGGCAAGATTTGCAGGTGAAATGGATTTTTTAAATGTACATGTTTCGGGAAGTTCTCTTGTGGGATATACTTAAAGACATCACACTTAAAGCTTGAAGCAATATCATGTTCATAAAAATTAGCTGCTCTCTTACCTCACATATAAGATCTAAATACATGTTTTAAAATGCTTCTTCCATAGCTGATGATATCAGAATTGGGTAAAACTTTACAATAAGTTAATATAATTATATAATCATAAGATTTAATGAGTCATCAAAAAGTTCAATTTTAAGCCGGGCGTGGTGGCGCACGCTTGTAATCCCAGTACTTTGGGAGGCGGAGACCGGAGGATCCGGGTTCGCGGCCAGCCTCAGCTCTCTCGCTCTCTCTCTCCCTGTCTCTCTCTCTCTCTCTCTCTCCTTAGTGAGGCCCTCTGCAACTTCGTGAGACCCGGTTTCAAAATAAAGTATAAAAAAAATAGGGCCGGGGGCGTAGCGCGGAGGTAGAACGCCCCTGGGTTCAATCCCCGGTACCGCAAAAAAAAAAAAAAGCTCAATTTTTATGTCTTTACACAAATTTCTTTACTCTAAAGGTGGTTACTCAGTTAAAAGATAGTACTGTATAAAAGCAAGTAATGGGCCGGGCGTGGTGGCGCACGCTTGTAATCCCAGTACTTGGGAGACAGAGACCGGAGGATCCGGGTTCGCGGCCAGCCTCAGCTACTTAGTGAGGCCCTCCGCAACTTCATGAGACCTGGTTTCAAAATAAAGTATAAAAAATAGGGCCGGGGGCGTAGCTCAGAGGTAGAATGTGCCTGGGTTCAATCCCCAGTACCACAAAAAAAAAAAAGCAAACAATGGGCCTGATATGATCTATATGCCCCCCAAATAAATCTGAGATCTATTATAGTATTTTATATTTCCATCAATATCCTGGATATGTAAAGGTTTTTTTCTTAGGTTCCATGCAAGGTCACACTGTATTACCAAGAAGCCATGTCTGTGACTCATTTAGAAACTTCTACGAGGATAGTTATACTTCATTTTCTTGTCTTCTGTGTTCCAGGCATTGTGTGAAGCCTTCAACACACATTAGCACTAATCTTAACCAAATTGTGCGTCAGTAAATCATTACTCACTGATACTGTGCGGTTAAGGAAACTTGGGCTTAAAGAGTTTAGATGACGTGTCCAAGACCTCACTGCTACCCCTGGAAGAACTAGAATCTGAGCCTTCTCTTACCCAAACCATACAGTGCTCACCTACCCTTCTCCGTGGCCTCCCCAGCAGACAAGGCCTAGAGGAACCAACACATAGATACATTTCAAACCTAAGAAGAATGTCAGTAGCAAGGGAGCCCATAGAAACAGAGTATGAGACACTCAGAGTGTGAGACACAGTGATTTCTGACACATTTTACCCATGACAGTCCTTGGCCTGTGACTGATTACTTTGGAAAACTTTCATATTCTGTGACACTAAATTCATCAATCAACAAGCATGCATCAAATGCCTACTACATTAAAGCTCTGTAGGTAATATCACCAGATAAATTATAGTATAAACTTGTTCCATATGCAGATACTTTATGAGATACACTTGTACTAGAAAACATGTCATTTTTTATATGAAAATCACATCTACAGGGGCATTCTGGTTGTTGATGTTGTTGTTGTTGTTGTTGATGTTGTTGTTGTTGTTGTTGTGTTTCTTTTTGCCCTCTCTGGCAGCTCTGCCAGTCAGAGGCATGTAGAGCTGTTTCATTTCATTTTGCTTTTAATTTTTCCTGCCCCTCTTAGTGAGACAACTTAAAACACAGGGAGAGGAAGTCACTAATTCAACAGGTAAGCACAATATGAACAGTGCAGATATTAAGGTCATCTGTAAAGAGTGCAAAACTATTCTCAGAAGTCATATCAACACAATATACCAGTGTCTGCCCAGAACCCCTCCCAGGCTAGATGAGCTCGTGGGTGGGTTTGATGTACTTTTCTGTGGTGATTCATTCTTTTCATTTACTCAGTCATTTTAGAGTTGGAGACTCAGCGGGGAGGAGATGACACACTCAGGGGGTCATTAAGGAGGATGTAATGAGGGATTCTGTACAAAGATGCAGGCAGGGTTAGAGAAAACTAGCAAGGAATGGGGAAGTTCACCAAGGCCAGCAACATGGGGAAAACTTACCACTGCCAGTCTTACCAGCTCTAAGAGGTGGAAGTCATTACTGGAATCCAGGGAAAGTTTTGCTGTAGCAAAGAGCCCAGAGCCAGAAGATGGTAAGAAATGCAGCCAAGAGCCAACAGCAGTCCAGCCAAGCAGGAGCCAGGGGAGTTAATACCTTGACTGCTCTCACCTTTCACCTGGCTGGGCCTCCTACTGACCAAATCCTTCCCGAAGAAAGTAGGGGGGCAAGAGAAGTCTGCAGTGAAGTCCACAGAAGTCTGCGTCAGCTCCCAAGTACGCGGAGCGAGGGGGAGGAGGAGCAGCCCTGGAGGGGCAAAGAGAGCGCCCAGCACATTCTCTCACGCGGTGCCCTTACTCTTCATGCACTCCTTTAGCATTTCACAAACATAGCATTCATTCCTTAAAATGTCAGTAGTCTGTGAGCATCTTTCCCTGGAACTAATGAAAAAGCTAGATGCAATTTCAGCCATTTCAAATCTGCTATTAAGGCAAAAAGGGCAGAACAGAGTCTACCAAGCCCTGGTTGCCAGCATCAAAGGAGAAAGACAGAAGGAATACGATGGGAGGTTTTCTCCCTTTCCTGTGATCAGGAGATGGTTTGCTTGTGGGAAGTTCAATGCAAGGACAAGAAGGTACAAGGGACAAGGTATGGGGCCTGGGAGGTAAGCTCACCTCCCCACAGCAGAGCTTAGACAAAGGTTGTGCGCCTTATGCCCACTTCCCTGGGAGGTTCATTTGAGAGGGGCTTGGGGGTCACACACACAGTGACACAAATCCACTCCATTTTCCTCAGCTCATAACTATATTAAACACAGAGTGATCTTCTTTTCACAAACTCATTATTCATAAACTTGTTCTATAGAACTTTCTTTTTTTGTTTGTTTTGTTTTGTTTTGCGGTACTGGGGATTGAACCCAGGGTCGTTCTACCTCCACGCTACACCCCCAGCCCTATTTTTTATCCTTTATTTTGAAACCGGGTCTCACGAAGTTGCGGAGGGCCTCACTAAGTAAAGAGAGAGAGAAAGAGAGAGAGAGAGAGAAAGAGAGAGAGAGAGAGCTGAAACTGGCTGCGAACCCGGATCCTCTGGTCTCCGCCTCCCAAAGTACTGGGATTACAAATGTGCGCCACCACGCCCGGCGCTAGAACTTTCCTTTTTCGTTGAACCTTCTCCAGTGCCCCGTAGAGTAGGAGAAACACCGATGAAGGAAATGAGAATGAATGCTGAAAACATAAAGCTATTTGAAATCACTCGAGGCTGCTTAACTACTAAATACATACAAAGATCTGCTGTACGTCAGAGGAATCACAGATGCGCCCCTCGACTTCCCCTTGAAAAAGCACCATTTGTCTTGTATGGCGGAACTCTGGGGACACAGTGATGTGATATTTGTTAATTAATGCTTGTCCGAATCCTCCTAACTAAATTGTATCTGATGAGCTTCTCATCGTGTAAGGTGACCGAAGCTTCTGCCTGAACATAATCAAATTGCTGAATGGAAAGCAAAGTGTTCTAAAGGAATTAAACAAATTTAATTTTGACAAATATGTGCCATTTGCTCTCACATGATATGTACTTAATTGAAACATTAAAGGCAAGCAATAGAATACATTAATTTCCACATTTCTGCATCACCCTCACACGCATTAGTCAACTCTGGTTTTAATGTTGGTTTATGATTCCATATCGGCATCTGTCCTGGGTGTTTTCTTTGTCCCTTCTTGGGTCCTTTCTTGGCGCCATCTCCTTTCTCTCATTGTGTTCAGCATCCGAAAGTGAATGAGTAGGAATTCTAGTCTAGTGTTTTTCCTTCCTTCTTTTTTATAAATACAGAGACATCGCTGTTTTCTGGAAGCTTAATCCAATTTAAATGTAATGTAAGACAATGACAACAAGAATGATAGTGAAAAACCCCTTTCTGAATGTCTCTCATCACCTGATAGGAAACAAAGAACAACAAAACAGCTTCCTGAACTCCTCCACAATAACCTAACATCCTTAACTCCATAAGAAAAGTCTTCAAAGGGGGCTGTTAACAATATTTTTGTGTTTATACAGCAAGTAGGTTATCTGGTTTCCTGGTTCACAACATATTCATGACAACAGTATAATGTCTTCATCAAAGCTGATTGCATAACAACATTTAGCACAGTGTCCAGTGCCTAGTAATCCACTCAATAAATAATACCCAAAAAACAGATTCATTTATAGAAGCTGGCAATAGAAACAATCACTGATAATATGGAGTAGTTGCACTAAAATTATAAAACTAGACATGAAAACAAAAAGCCAGGCATTTTAGGTGAATTTTTAGGTGAGTTTCATCAAAAGAAAACATCTCAGTAGTCAATAGATGAATAACTATTTCTGGCCTGTGCAATACTGGCATTTTGTAGTTACTCTTATCTAATGTATGTAACACAGAATTTCATCAACATTTTCTTAAAATCAGTACTGGTTTTCTATTTCTGTTGACCTATCTGTAGCTTTCTAGTTATTCTATCTGGAAACTACAATCTTCTCTCTTCTTTATTTTCCAGCCACTAACCTAGTTACTCATCTCTACCCACTACTTCCTTTTCTTTATAACTTAACCAGCTTTGTCCAGGCCCTGCCCACACTACATCTAGCCTTCTCTAAAAGTTGTACAACTCATATCCTGAGAATGATTGAACTCCCTTCTCTCTGTGACTATCAGCATTGGAACTTAGACATTCAGACACCAGGACTGAAAATCAGGAACCCTTCTGGTTTCCCATCTTCACTTCTCAGTAATATAGTCCTTCTTGAGAGCAAGAAAAGACAAGAGTATAAGACACACTGTATGAGAATACCAACGTTTAGGAAATGGACAATTCACATAAAGCATGGTAAGTGTTCTGAAAAAAAATGTTGCCCTAACAAACAAGAAAAGATTCAAGTAGACAAGGCTAAACAATAATTAATGCAGAAATGAAGTCTCATAGATAAGCCCTAGCAGAGTAGCTTCTATAAGTCAACTGCTATTTATATCCATCCATTCTTTCACTTACCTAAAACATAGTTTACTGATGACAAACTGTGTCCCCAGAGCTATGTAAGGTACTGGCTATACCACTGGACACCCAGCAGTGAGAAATAAAGATACTGTCCTATTCATAGACTTTATGATCTATAATAATCTTACATGATTTTCATAAAAACGCCAAGATTAGTATTACATCTTCAATTTCAAATGAAGAGACTGAGGTTCCATTAAGTTATTCAACAAAGATGATTCATTGATAGAAATCAGCAATAGAAGCAATAACCGAGAACATTAAATCCCAAGTGAGAATGACTCTAAAGTTGTGTTCTTTCCACAATATGCCCCTGCTCTAGCAGGATGAAATTTAAAACTCAACTATTGGAACTGGCACCTATAAATAAGTAAGTTTATGTATGATGGTAAAAGCTGAATGTTTAGTTCCTCTATAGACTCTGATAATTCAGATATTTAAGAAAAGTACCAAACACATGGGTCAAAGATTTTCTCTGGCTTGAAATTTTTTTAAAAAATGGAACATTGTATTCAGTTGCAATTCAGTTTGTTGTAATAAGGAATTTAAGCTCTGGGGTCAGATTTGAGTTGAATTCTTCTCATTCCCTAGCAAGAATACCTCTGTCTGCCTGGACAACTTACTCAACCTCCCCAAGTCTCAGTTTCCTCATCAGTAAAATGCAGATAATAACAACACCTATTTCATGGAGTTTTTATAAGGATTAAATTATATAAAACATATAAAATCTTCTCCTGCTATGGGGATGCTATTCTGAACGTTTATTAGAAGTTTCATAGAATAAAATAACAAAAAATTGCCACCATGAGTTTTACCACGAGCTTTCATTCTAATAAGAAGAGCTAGGTGTGCAAAAATTGAATTCCACATATAAAGAGAGAGCGTGGAATAATAAATGCACGCAAAGTTCTCCTGAAGATTAGAAGAAGGAATAAAAATTCTGTCGTGGGGAAACATTGCAGTGATTATATCATTTGGGAAAGACAGTTCCTAGTTCAATGGCTTCATTAATACCATGGGTAGTTTGGGAAACATTTTAAAGCAGTTGGGACTACTTTTATTTCAAAAGGAGATCTTGAGAAGATCTCTGGTAGACCTTTCAAAAAGAATAATCCAAAGTCGTCCCTTCCTTAGTTCCTCTCCAGTGCCTTCCCACTACCATCAAGAACAACAAAAAAGAGTCACCTTTAGCATCCCCGAAGGAAGGAATTGACAGCTCTTTGGACCCCCGCATACCTGAAGGAAATGAGGTATGGGTGACTTCATGGAATTCTTCAAGGAGGCCCTGCCCTGAAAGAAGGCTGTTCTGCTCACATGTTGTTATTTTGACCTGAAAATGTGAACATACATGAGGGAAGATGAGATGCCATTATGTAACCTCTAAGTGTTTTCCTGATTTTTGTTATTTCACTAGGGTAAAAAGATGATAAATAAACGATGTTAAGAAAGCTATCTATAATGTTCATATGTTCTAGCTGCTAGTATAAGAGGTGGCTGTTGCTTTGTCTTGGTGTTACAGAACTGAAAAGAAATGACTATTTGGCATTAATGGAAGAAATACTCCTTCAAAAATCACAAAGCCAAGCCTGGCGTGGTAGCACACGCTTGTAATCCCAGTAGGATTACAAGCGGAAATTGGAGGATTCCAATTGGGAATCCTCCAATGGGAGGATGAGACAGGAGGATCCAGGTCCGTGGCCAGCCTCAGCTATTTAATGAGGACCTCCGCAACCTAGTGAGACCCTGTTTCAAAATAAAGAATAAAAAATAGGGCTGGGGATGTGGCTTGAAGGTAGAATGCCCCTGGGTTCAATCCCCAGTACCACAAAAAAAAAAAAAAACACAAAGCCAGTATTCCTACATTGAAAGGAGAAAAATACATATTCCTGCTTAAATAACAGCTGAGTCAGTACACCGATATTCAAATCTACTGCTATTGTTTTAAGTACAATTTTTCCTTTTACTTTAGAATATATATATCCACTAAAAATGTTTACCTTTGTTTATAAAGAAATATGAGTTAAAGAATGTGAACAGTGTTTTTAATGTTATAACAGATGAAAAGTACTATGTAATGCTCAATGATAGTGAGTTGACGCTGAATTTGCTATTCTTATTTTCTGTTGGTGGCACAGTGTCATCCTTTTGGAAAAGTAAACAGACAAATAACAAGTAACGTAAAGATTAGCATTCCCCTTGGCTCTATAAACACTCATGGGAATTTATGCACCAAAAATATTTCAACATAACCAAAAGATTTAAAGGGAGATCATAGGAGAGTATTTAAAATAGCCAAAAAGGGGGAAAATGTTGAATTTTATGATAGGAAAATGATATGACAAACTTGTAACTATTGTGATATTAAAGACATCATTGAAAAGATAAACTATGCAAACACACAGAAAACATTTATTAAAGTAAAAAAGCAAACAATAAAATGGTATGCATACATTGATTATAGTCCCATAAAATACACATTTGGAGTCCAAGGCTAATAAGTTATATACACAAATGAAAATAAATTTTGTGGTTTCAATATCATAGACATTTTTCATGTTTCAAAATTTTTAGTTGTACATTCTTTTCCAAAAATAAGCAATCATGTGCAAACCAAGAAAAAAAATCTTGGCCCTCCCATATCTTCTAACATATCAGTGTGTGAACTTCATTCTAATCCACTTATCAATTTTTATATAGACCTTACATTTATTTTATTTGCCACCTTTTGGATATTTGAAAAAAATGAATAGTTGGTTGCATTAATGTCTCTAATGCAGACTAATGTCTGGGTCCTTATTAACATGCTTCTGTTGGCCTAGGTCTTCACAAAGCAGACTCCTAAAAGAGATTAAACAGGTAAAGACTTCACTAGGGGAAATGTCCGTGAGAGAGGAAATGGTGAGGGTCTGGGAAAGACCAGGAAGCCATCAGCCCCTGAGGGAGGAAAGGGGAAGAGATTGTTGGGTGGAAAGGTTACACAAAACCCCGGGCAAGTACTACAGGCAAAGTCCTCTGGCAAACAAGTTCTAGTGCCTTCTCCATACCTTAGTGCCCTGCAGCACTCCATTTCTGACAGAGGACAGGCAGTGGGGGGCGTGGCCTCAGGGAAAACATGCCACTGGAATTTAAAATTCTGCAGGGAAGCCACTGGTCAGAGACCTGCTTCTCAAAGGATGTCCACCAGGCAGATCCCCAGGCTGCGCGGGGCCCTTTTATGATACAAAAGAAATCATCTCTACAATACTTAATAACCAGGCTGTCCATCTTTTACAGTCATCTACCTTGTCTCATCTATCTTTAGTCTCGTAATGACTAAAGGATAATAGTGAAGTGTTAAAGAAAAACTTCAAACGTATTTAAAGTCAAGATATGAGAGTTCAAAGAAAACACTATTTGGTGGAACCATTTAAGGAACAATGTTCCTTTCCTGACCTGCTACTTTAATCAGCCATAGCTACATTAAAACTGGCAAGCAGATGCTTAAGTGGCCCATACTAAGTTACATGCTCACTCAAATATCCGCCTAGTATGTTCTAGCTGGCAAGTTGTACAAATTAGTGAGCCATAATATTAAACAATGAGTCCCAATTCCCCCCAAAGTCCCTGGATGCTGGTGCCACGTACTCCAAGGTTCACCTCTGCTTCTATAACTCCTTGCCGAATGCTTTAGACGAAGAACACATTTTCTTTCAGCCTCAGCATTCATAGAAAAACTGGAATAATTATACCACTTCAAATAATTATATTCACTTCATCCTCATCATTAGGAGATTAATGACATAATATGGTTAAAACACTTAGAACCATACTTAGCACATATTGGCAATCAACAAATATTAATTCCCTTCTGCTACACACACACACACACACACACACACACACACACACTTCCATCAGAGCAATTGATTCATTACAGTTCCCAGGATAAATCCAGTCTCCCAGAGTCTCCTTGTTATAGTTCGCAGGGTTTTTGTTTTGTTTGGTTTGGTTTGGTTTGGTTTGGTTTGGTTTGGTTTGGTTTGGTTGGTACTGGGAATTGGATCTAGGGTCATTCTACCTCTGAGCTACACCCCCAGTCCTTTTGGTTTTAAATTTTGAAACAGGGTCTTGCTAAGTTTCTGAGGCTGGCTTCAAACCTGCAATCCTCCTGTCTCAGCCTCCCAAGTACTAGGCTCACAGACGTGCGGTGCACCATCAAGCCTGGCTAATCGTTTGGATCTTGAATGTCCCCCAAAGGCCCAAGTGCTACAGGCATGGTCCTCAGGCTGGTGCTGTTCAGAGCTCGTGGAACCTTTGAAAGGCAGAGCCTAATGAAAGGCCCTTATGTAGTTTGTGGCATGCTCTCAAAGGGAATTGTCGGACCCTGTCTCTTCCTTTCTCTGTTCAGCTTCCTGGCTGATGAAGTGAGCAGTTTTACTCTGCCAAGTGCTCCTACCATGATGCGATGCCTCACCACAGGCCCAAAGCAATGGGGCCAACTGCTCATGGGCTGGGACTTGAAAAACTATGAGCCAAAAAGCCTCTTCTGTTTATGAGTTGATTACCTCAGCGGTTTTGTTATAGTGATAGAAAGCTGACCAATCCACTCCTTCACATTCATAATCTTTAAACCTATTTGAGCAACTATATCTCACATTTTGCCTGACCCAAGCTTCCTGTCCAGTCAAGCTGGTATCTTCAGAGTTTTCTGAACACACCATGTTTGGTGGTGACAGCAAACACCGTATCTGCCGTTGCCCCTTCTGCTTCCTCTCTGCTTTCCAAACTGGACTCACATCTTACCTTCCTACAGACTCATTAATTTCCCACTGCCCTGAGATTCTATAGTACTTATTAACATATTGCACAATTTTCCAATAAATAGTCTATGCTTATCTTACCACCATGTACCAAGTTTTATTCTCTTTGGCACCTAATAAGACATATATTAAGCCCATAATGAACCCTAGATTAATTTTTACTTAATAAACGGGCATTTTATACACACCAGCTGACCCTCTTTGCATCCCACAGAAGTTTATGCTATGATGTACTTAAAAATCTATACAGATACCAATGATTTAAATGCATGGAAAAATAATTTGCCCTTGAAATAACTAACCTACGTGGTTCAGAGGCATATGTATGAACAGGGTCAATCAGAAGCCATCTCTGAAATAATATCATACAAACTGCAATGTTATTGTAAATATAGAAGAAATTAATGGAACACTTGTAAATATTCAAATGAATAAGTGTACTCTTACATGGGCTCAGGGGAAAAAATAAATATCTGAGAACCATGAATCTAATACTATTAATTTATACTAGAATTTTATTCTAGTTCCCAGTAAAAATCTATTCAGCCTTTAGGCATATTAAAAGTAAATTAATATCTGAAAATCAGCAAACGTGATTGTAGCACACACCCATATCGACCTAGGTCCCATCAAGACGCCACATGAAGCAAATTGTGTAGACTCAGCACTGGTTTCATTGCCACTAAGTCCCAATGGGCCCTATCTAAAGGACCCACACATTTAGAAGTACATACTGCCCCAAAGAAACTGTAAATGTGCAGAGAAGAAATAACAGCAGGAGAAAATGTCCACTGGAAAAAAATCTACCAATCAATAAATATTTGTTGAAATGGGAACATAATGAGCTATGATGTGGCATGACATGACATCACAGTCTGCATCAGGCCTCCACTACAAGGGTCCTGTAGCTGAGAGGGTATATGGACCAAGAAACAACCCTAGAGGGAAGAGAGTTTACTGTGTGTTTTGGGGAGCAGGGGAGAAGTACTGGGGATTGAACCAAGGGCATTCTACCTCCAAGTTACACCCCCAGCCCTTTATTTTATTTTATTTTATTATTTTTAATCTTTTTTTTGGTACTGGGATTGAACCCAGGGACATTCTACCTCCGAGCTACACCCCCAGCCCTATTTTTTATTCTTTATTTTGAAATAAGGTCTCACTAAGTTACAGAGGGCCTCATTAAGTAGCTGAGGCTGGCCACAAACCTATGATCCTCCCATCTCAGCCTCCCAAGTACTGGAATTACAAGCATGCGCCACCACGCCTGGCTTTATTTTTTGAAACAGAGTCTTGCTAGGTTGCTGAGGATCTCATTACGTTACTGAGGCTGTCCTCAAACCTGCAATCCTGTCTCAGTCTCCCAAGTACTGTGATTATAGGCATGCGCCACCATGCCTGGCTGAGACTTTAATGGGTTTTTTGGTTTTTTGTTTTTGTGGTGGTACTAGGGATGGAACCCAGGGGCATTCTACCACTGAGCTACGCCCCCAGCCCTTCTTTTTATTTTTTGTTTTGAAACAGGGTCCCGCTAGATTGCTGAGAGTCTCTCTACATTGCTAAGGCTCTCTTCAAACCTGTGATCCTCCTGCCTCAGCCTCCCAAGTGCTGGGATTACAGGCATGCATAAGCACCACTGCTCCCAGCTAGATTTTACCTTTTTTATTTGGGATTTACTCTATCTGCCTTACACAACCTGGTACAATAAAGAAAAACTTGTTTCCATCAAACAGAGAAAGCAGCATTGAAGAAGGGAGAGGAGCTATATTAGCAAACTAGGATGGAAGGACAGCGCTGGAAAGCTGGCAAGTCAGGGGTGTAGTATGTTTGCTCATGACAGGTAACTCTGGAGGGAGAAAAGATCATTGCGTAAGGAAAAGAGCTGCACAAGAGACACCGACGCTGCTTTTTGGGTAATCTGCAAACTGCTGGTAAGAAGAATATTACACTTACTGAGGAGGCTTTTATAAAGATCCAAAGCAGTGTTTGTATGATGCTCTCGATTCCTTAGGGAAAAGTATTATGTAGACACAAATCAACAAACCTGGAAATCCAAACCAACATATCCTGGGGAGTTAGCTTTGTCTAAGCAACAATATTTTCCCTGCCTTACTAGTTTTCCTTTAGAATCAGCTTCTGCTGCCCTAAAATTTCCAAAAGAGAACAGCCCACAGGATTGAACACCCCCCTGCAGGTCCGCTGTCTCTTCTGCAGCAGTCAGATCTGGCAAAGCGAAGAAGTCAGAAAAGCAGGGGTTGTTTTCTAAGGACGGCCGCTCGGGAGTCCACTGCAGAGGATTGGTAAAGGAAAGACTCTCCTTGGGCCATTCTGTTTCACTTTCCACAGGGGACTATTTCCTTCATCGCTCATCCCAACTGACAAGTACAAGCACTTTGGGCCCTAACTGAATGTGAACATTGTCAAAAGGAATTGGGCTAACGGGAGGCATCTGCAGCTCCGTTTCCATTGCATTCTGGCGGGGGCCACGTCTGCCCATGTGGCATGGAGGCTGGTGGGCAGACACCCCCGCAGATGGGTCCTCACATACCGTATGCATCATGACCAGCCATAAAAACAGTCACAACGAATCAGCTGTGCTGGTGAGAGGCTCCTTGGAACCTTCACATTCAATTTCCATCTGGCTGACATCTGCAGGTTGTATGCGGTGGCGCGATTCAGCAGCGAGTCAGAACTAACCCACGAGTCCCTGACCGAGGGTGACTCACTCGGTGGCTGAGCCACTGATTTGAAAGGTTTCGCTGGTTTGAGAGAGGTCATGGCAGACTGGACTTTGTTTGCAAATGGGTAAGGGTTTCTTTTATTAGCTACGTTTATTAGTGCATTGCAATCGTTCATCATAGTGAGGTTCAGTGTGATAGAAATGTATGTGCACACAGCACTTGGTGCACCCCGCCCCCCACACCTGCCTCCCCATACATGTTAATGAGATTGGTAGCGATACCTTCATATATGGGAATAACACGTGAACTGTTTCCTTCCGCTGTCCTCATTTTCCCCTTCCCTCCCCCCCCCCAGTTCTCTTCCACTCTTCTACTGGTCTTTCTCTTCATTTCTCTGAAGTCCTTTTTGTTTCCTACTTTGTCTCTAGCTTCTACATAGGAGAAAAAACCTCCAACTCTTAACTTTCTGAGACTGACTGATCTCACTTAGCATAATATTCTCTAGCTCCATCCATTTTCCTTCAAAGTCATTTAAAAAAAATATATATGCATATCAGTGAATGCTTCCTGACCTTTTGAACAAATAGTTACTAGACCGGGTCGGAGAACTTCAAGAGGAGAAAACTCCATTCCGTCAGGAATTCCAATGCAAATACCGATTTAGAAAATGAGCTAATCCACCTTGAAGACATGTTGTCACTGCAGAGTTGCAAAAAGGAATTACGCACAAATGCAACTTTAAAAATTAGAGGCCTCACAATTTAACAGCTTAAGTTTGCTTCAAAGGACCGCAGGGAAGCTGCCGTCCGTCCGTCAGTCCATTTCAGGCGAGAGCTTGGAATTCGCTGGTTCCTGCTCTGCCCAGGTACAGGTCTGCCGGTAACATGAGCTTGCCAACTTGTTTCAAACTGAAGTATTATGAAAAGGTAAATTATGTTTTGTATTCATGACTGAAAGCATTTTACTTTAAAGCCAGCGCGCGGCTGACGCTGTCAAGGTAGAGATTCAAGTTTTATGTACAATGCCTCCAGCCCAGCCGACTGGAGTGGGGCAACATGACAGCTTGTAATAAGTAATTTTTATACAGTTACATTTATCACTCAAGGAGGCTCGGCAATATTAAACACAGACCTTAAAATACTGCTGCACAGGAGACAGGGGCTGGAGGCCACTGAGGCAATTCCCCCTCTCTGTCCAAATGCGGGTGCGGAGTCAGAATTTTTTTCTTCTCTGGCACATTTTTCTGTTAATAGGGCACTTTTTAAGATATGCGTCCAAATGCTTTCCTACTGTTAATATATCACTAAGAGGTTAAGAATGGAATGACCCCATTTGGCCCAAAGGATGTTATTTCAGGCTTTAATGAATTAGATATTGCTACCATTTTCAGGTGAAAATCAATTGCCTCAATTAACAAATTTCCACCAATCCAAATATTTACAAAATGGAAGGCCCCGAGTCTGCAATTTCTGCTGCACTATACCTTTGTTTCCCCTAAAGCTGTTCCCTTCGCGTCCTTCATTAGCATCTCATTTTTGCTAAAGCCACGAGGCCAACTCTGTCTCTGTAATGGTGCACGGCTTTCCTGCTTTCAGAAGCTGACAATTTGGATAGTTTTTCTCTAAGACTTTCTATTGAGAGGAGTTTTGCTTTTGATCATCTACTCAAGTAGGTTTCAAGCTGGGGAAGAAGGGGAATTAATCTAGTTCTTTACCTCGTGTGTGTGTGTGTGTGTGTGTGTGTGTGTGTGTGTGTGTATACCTGGCAAACATATTCACTTAATTTCTACAGACTCTGATCTGAAGAATGAAGTGGTATCTAAGACAGTCTAGCATTTAAGAGTTTTAAGCGACTTCACTCATCTTTACTTATTTAATCTTCCTAATATCTTTATGAGGTAGGTTCCATTTTTTAACTGTTAAATAAGAAAATAAAAGCAGAGCAAGGCCAAGCACTATTGACTATTGAATGGTTACACATCTCATTAATAGTGTAACCAGGATGTGAGCTCAGGCACTCTGACTATAGAGTCGGACTCTGAGCCACTGTGCTAAACGAAATCTTTCTTTTATACTTTAATTGGTGCATGATAGTCTCACATCATAATGTAGCTCATAATGATAGTGACATACATGCACACAGCACTTGGTGAGTTTTCCCTCGGCTTCCTCCCCACTTCCCCCTTCCCCATACAGGATATTGAGATGACATTGATATTCTCATATATGTACATAATATCAGCAGAAGTATTTTCTTCATTAATTCTCCCTCTCCCTCCCCAAAACCACCTCCCTTGCTCCACTGGAGTTTCTCCTCCATTATCTAAAGTTCCTTCTTTATCCCAATTACTCCCTAGCTTCTGCATATGAGAGAAAACATATGACCCTTCACTTTCTGTGACTGGCTAATCTCACTTAACATAATGTTCTTCAAGTCCATCCATTTTCCTGAAAATGACATAATTTTGTTCTTCTTCATTGCTGAGTAGAATTCCATTGTGTGTATATGTGTATATCCATAACTTTGTGATCCATTCATCTGTTGATGGACATATGGGTTGGTTTCATAATTTGGCTATTATGAATTGTGCTGCTATAAACATGGATACGAATGTATTACTATAATATTCTGATTTCAGTCCCTTTAAATGAAATGATTAAAAGCAAAATGTAGAGGAAAAGACATGCTGATAAAATAAAGTGTGTATTGCTTTCAGCTGAACTAGATATAAGAAATGTGGTTCATCAGGAGAAAGCTGTGCTCACGTCCATTTGCAATTATCCATTACAAGTGTCAGGTGCTTTTTGTGAGCCTTTAATTGGGCTTTCCATATCTTTCTGTTGAGTTGCCCATAAATAAAGCAAATAAAAAAGCAGACAAAGTACTTTTCCTCCAAACCCTAGCTGAGACAAATTAAACTGAGTTAGTTTGGATTTGTTTGAACCATGAGTTAAAATTCATTTAGCGTATGCACCCCGAATTTAACCTTAGTTTTCCAGTGTTGCTCCCAATCATTTGCTCCTCAAGCTCAGACATGTGCCAGGAACATGCTAGGTCCTATGAGGACGGTGCTAAACAAAACTAAATATTCTTTTCTCGTAGGATGTACACTGTAATGAGGCTGGCCCAGTATGTTCCGACCGCTGTACTAGGCAATGAGGACACATGACATAGGCATGGTTCCTGCCATCAAGAAACCCACCTCTACAAATGGGAGGCAGAGATATAGACAAATCAGCAACATTAGTGTATAAATTGCTTTGTCATATATATATATATATATATATATGACAAATATATATATATATATATATATATATATATATATATATGTTGGACCAAATGATGGAAGGAACTCACAAATAGAATTTGAGGGCCAATTGCCATTTTTTCCCTAGAATCTGTCATTCAAAATAGCAAACAAATATTTGAGAGATATAATATTTTTCTTTAACCTCATTTAAACCTGAAACTGGGAACTGCTATGGTCTAAATGCTTGTGTCCCTCTAAAGTTTCCTTGTTGTAGTCCTAAACCCCCAAGGTGACAGTATTAGGAGGTAGGGCCTCCTGGAGCTGACTGGGTTATGAGAGTGAAGCCCTCCTGAACAGTAGACCTCAGAGACAGGCATAGCAGTGCATATCTGTAATCCTAGTACTTGGGAAGTTGAGACAGAATTGCAGGTTAAAGGCCAGCCTCAGAAAGTTAGCAAGACTGTTTCAAAAAAATTTTTAAATAAATAAAATAGCCGGGTGTGGTGGTGCACGCTTGTAATCCCAGTACTTGGGAGGCTGAGACAGAAGGATCATAGATTGGCGGCCAGCCTCAGCTACTTAGTGAGGCCCTCCACAACTTAGTGAGACCCTGTTTCAAAATAAAGAATAAAAAAAAATAGGGCTTGGGGTGTAGCTCGGAGGTAGAATGCCCCTGGGTTTAATCCCCAGTACCGTAATAAATAAATAAAATAAAAAGGGCCAGGGGTGTAGCTCAGAGGTTGAACGCCCCTGGGTTCTATCCCCGGGGGGGCAGAGAGGGAGGGAGGGAGAGAGAGAGGGGGGAGGAACAAAAGAAGGAGGAAGAAGAGAGAGGGGAGGGGAGGGGAGGGGAGGGGAGGGG
>PVJS01035600.1:0-20912 GCA_004027185.1 Glis glis | reverse complement strand
GAGGCTTGGCACATTAGGTCAGCTGAGCTTGTAGGTCAGCGTGTGTGTGGTGTGTGTGTGTGTGTGTGTGTGTGTGTGTGTGTGTGTGTGTGTTATTACAAACGTGGGTACGTACTAAGTTATTTATTCTAGTATGAGCACATTTTCAGTTTTGATGATAGCAGAACAGCTCAAACTTTAAACTTCAAACTAGAAAGAAACCGAGTCTTTGTGGTAGAAAAATTAAGCACCAGTTCCGTCTCTTTCTTGTAATGTGAGGAAACCCATTTCTAGACGTGGGTGTTTTCAATTCTCAGTTTTGGAAGAGGCGCAAAGTCCTTTTCAGGCGCTGATGTCGAGGATGTTCAGTGTTCAAACCCCCATGCGTGATGGTTCTTCCGTCCTGCTGTGCTATTAGAAACAGACTAAGTGTTTAGGGTCCCTCCCAGTGTCTGTCTAGACCAAACTAGACAAAAAATGACAACAAAATAATTCAATTAGTCTAAACCGATGCTTCGGAACAATAGAAGGACCTTCAGTTTTTGTGTTTCCAATTACAAGATGAGTTGTAAATACCTAAGATTCTAAACACATTTTTTGTGTGGTGCTGGGGATCGAACCCAGGACCTTGCTCATGCTAGGCAAATGTGGTACCACTGAGTTATATCCCAGCCCTTCTAAACTTCCTGTGAAGTTATTTCAGCAATTACTTTCTCTAATAGAGCATTCACTTCCCAGGGAGGGCAGCAGCTCAGGGAGAGTGAGGCTGGTCATCTTGGCTGTGACAAAGAAGATAGAAGAGCCACCAGGCCTGGCGGCCGGTGCTTTCTGGAAGCCACCATCAGGAGCGTGTGGCAGCCTGGCATCCCCACAGCTCATGGGCGCCCGCAGACCAAGGCAAGCGGCCCCCTCCAGGTGAACGGTGCTGGACCTGCCAGAGGCTCCCGACATCAGCGCGAAGGCCAGGGGCTCCTCCAGCAATGCGGCGCGTGTCCTCTCAGCTGAAACTTGAAGACAAACAAACGCGCCTCGCAAGCATGAATGCAGACAGCCAACCTAGCCCGGGCTTGCTCAGTGTGCTCTGCGCAGCCCTGCTTTCCTGAAAGCCCTTCTGGGAGTGTGGAGAGTTGGAGGTGAGAATGTTCTAGACTTTTCTGTTCCACAGCAGCCTCTGGATCAGCTCTCAGGGGGCTGGACCAAGACCTGTGGCGCCCTGGCGGGGGAGCCTAGACACCACCAGTATGGAGATGGGCAGAGCCGCCTTCGCCAGCTGCGGCTGAGGGATGAATGCTTGAAGCTACACGTGTATGACGGACACCAGGCAGCCTTCCAAGAACCTCGAGGAAAGGCCTTGCTCCAGTGCAAGTCTACTCTTCTAGCCTATCCCTGAACTCCCACCAGACTCATCTCTGCTGTCCAAAAGGGATTCAGGGAAAGGGGAGGTGGGTAGACCAGAAGCCCTTGCTAAGGCCAGGGTGGTGGCAGCAATGTGCCACCAAGGGAGGGCCAGTCTGAGCTGAGTTTCTCTTCCCCTACTTTGAACAAAAGGACCTGTGACACAAATCATAGGTGTCACATGGCACATGCCGACCCCGCAGCAGCTTTCGTAAAGGCCACATGGAAATGTTCTTAGGAAATTATCAATGAGCTTCCTTTATCACCCAAGGACACATGGTCATCAGGGAAGACTGTTAGTGTTCATTAAAGACATGAGTGCATTAATGTAGTTCCCCTCTTGTTCTAGAAAAATATATGGAGGGTATTAACAGAAATACTTTCAGGATCAAGAGATCAGTGACTGCTTCCTCCAACTAGCTCCTCCTGCAGTCTCTGCCACCTCCTCATAATGCCTTCAGTTTATTAATCCATCAGTGGGTTAATCCACAGATGAAGTCAGACCTCATGATCCAACTTCACAAAAGCCCCACCTCTGAGCATGTTGGCATCGGGACCTGAACCTTCAACACTTTGTATCCAAACCACAATGGGTAGGTTTAATTTCATTTTTTAGATTTAGCATACATTTTGATTCATTCTTCTTAACTGATGAATTACAATTATATGACACTCCCCCCAAAATAGCACATTGGTTGGATCTTTTACCCCCCTTCCCCTTATTATTAGGAATTCAGCTTCAAATTCCCCACAGATTTTCTATCTTGCCAAGCCTCTAGAAACTCATCCATTCCACTCTCATGACAAAAGGACTGAAGTCTCAAGGGCTAATCAAAAAAATTGAAAACCAATAAAACAAACAGAACCTCTTCAAAAACATCGAATAATTACAGAGCATTTCTCCAGCTACAAACAAGACTTATTTCCCTGCAGAGACCGTGCCTTAGCCAGCAGTGACAGTGATCTGATGATATTCAACGAACGGAGCCGCAGAATGACCCTGAACACCAGTGAATCAAGGTGGTATGTGTCACACAAGAAAACCAAGTGACAGTGAGGGGCAAGGGTCAAACACACCTGCTTCCGCTAACCTGCTTGCTGTAGATACCTCCCGCCAGAGGGGCTGTCAATGCAGCATCCATCCTGCAGCCTTGTTTTCCCCATCAGAGCCCTGAGACCTGGAGGGCAGGGGTGGAAATGCAGAAAAGCAGCTCTGCTCACATAGGAGACATCAGGTCCCGCATCAGGACACTTAGCCAAGATAGTACTGATAACGCTGAAACCCAGAGACTCCTAATCTTCTGATATTTGCCTATATTAAATCGCCATGGGAAAATTAAAGTAGCCGAGGATGCACTCCCTTCTTTCCACTCACATTCTTTGTGAACTGGGGTGAAAATCCTGTGTACCAGTCTGATGGAAATCAGGATTAAACAGGGAGACATCCAGCAGGCTTAAGGCTGCCAGATGGATTGGGAATTTCTTGGACCATTCTCCTTTGACATCAGTCACCACCCGAGTTCACAAACAACCTAATTCAATTTTCAAATCGAGTTATTTAGCTGACACAGGATACCCATAATAAATTCTTATCACCTAAGGCAGAATTAGGCATCAAGCATTTGCCCCTCTGTCCTGAGTTGCTCCCAGAGACTAGGCACAGGCACATGACCAGGAGAACATTATTAAATCAAGACTGCTGCTGGCGATTCTTCCCATCATGTGGCTCAAAGTGGAAAGAGGCCAGGCTTCTCTTGTATTCAGAATGAAGCTTTTCCCTACAGCCCCACCCGAGAGAGAAATCAGACTCAAATCCAGGATGCACTTACTCTTGTCAGGTGGGTGCGCACATCATTAAAGTCCATTCATTTCTTAGAGATGTTCCCAAATCCCTGGTCTCCCAGTATTCCTATGGATCCAGGAGAATGCTGTCAATCATTTAAATAAAAAAATTCTCACCCTGGTTTTAGTTTGCCTTTAGATATTTAAACAAAGTTACATAATATTTTCCACTACATTTGTAAAGCTTCCTTTACTCAGAGATGCTACAAATTCAGTTATTACTTTGGCTTAACCACAAAAATGTGGTACGATTACCCAAGGTTATTAACTTCCCCCAAAAGGCAAACTGCCAACCTCCTCAATTTGCAGGGCCCCAGGAGTTCTCAGGTGAAAGGTGGGGCAGGGATCCCATTTGCTAACAAGGGGCTACTCACTCAGTCATGAGCCGCTGCAACAAGAGACAACAGCTGTCTTTGTCTTCCTGTGTTTCAATGCAGAGTCTACTTGCAGGTTGTTGTGAAAATACTTGGACACACTAAAATGTAGAAGGCTCCTGTGACACTGCTACTCTCTCCCAGCAGGGACCATGTAGGTAGATGAGGGCAGAGGAGAGGGACACAATTAGGTAGACGGGAGACGACAGAAACTAACATAATCAGTCCACAAACATTCCTTCAAACATCTTGATCGGTAGTTGTCTTCAATGATTCTGACTGATAGGATTCTCATTATATCTGAGACAATCTATAGACTACTAGTACTTAGTATGTACTAGTCACCTGTGCCTACTGAGTGCTTGGAGCATGGTAGGTCATGATTGGACTGTGGGATAAGTGGATAATGCACATGGGATTTCAAAGACAGCATGAAGAAAAGAATGTAAAGTATGTCAGTACTTTTGATATTGTTGGCATGTTGACTGATAGTATTTGGGATTGGGCTAAATATGTCATTAACTTAATTTCATTTGCTCTTCTTTTTTACTTTTTTATTGTGGCTAGTGAAAATTTAAAATTATATATGAGGCTGACCATCTATTTCATTGGACAGCACTGGTCTAGAAAAAAGCTCTTCTTGATGTTAAATTGAAACACCCATTTTTTGAACCTCCTCAATTTTGCTCTCTGAGGAATAAACAAAATTCTTGCACATGACATAACAGTCCAATATTTGGAAACAAGCATTATCCCCACCCCATCTTTTCTTCTCATGTTGAATAGCCTGTTCTTCTCACAAACATTTTCTTCATGACATGCTTTAGGAATTGTTTATCTAAAACTTGGCAAATGTCACAATG
Organism: Glis glis; assembly: GCA_004027185.1. Classification (NCBI taxonomy): domain Eukaryota; kingdom Metazoa; phylum Chordata; class Mammalia; order Rodentia; family Gliridae; genus Glis; species Glis glis. The sequence continues at coordinate 16,459 of PVJS01035600.1, read as the reverse complement.
ACTGCTGCTATCTCCCTGGACAATTTCTTTAATAAGCCCTGTTGACTTTCACTAGGATCTTTCAGAGAATGAACTGATTTTACAGGGCTGTAAAACATCTGGTCCCTTATCAATTTGGGATACTTATGAGTTCAATTTGCAGAAACTAGAGAATGAGTAAATGTTCTTACATGAGATGAAAAGCAAAAAGTCTGCACATGGATCCCTGGGAGTCATGCTGGGGCGTCCCGCCAGGCTGGGTTGTCGTGCCCCACGTTCTGGTTGTTGAGGACACAGTTCCACACGGGTTGTGTTTTCATCAGTGGATATTCCTCATCTTGGAGGGAAGCATCCTAACCCGCAAGTTGTGCCTGTGCTGGCATGTTTGCTGAGCCCTGAATAGACCATTCCACCGCCCTATTAGTTGAGATACTTCTGTGTGAGGAGAACTTAGAGTCAGTGGATCCCATGGCCATGCATGACTGGCTCCTTTTTCATAAAACCAATTCCTTGGACCCAGGCAGTGTGCTGTAGGATTCATTGCTAATAAGTTTCTTTATGTGTTCTTAGATGGTGGTGCTGAAGGCGGCAACCACAGTGCCTGGAAGGCAACCCACACCTCAGGTAGATGTCATTTCTGTTAAAAATTCAACAGTACTCCTTCCGGGGTAGAAAGAACCAGAGTAAACAACTTGCTGCCCAGTGGTTATCTGGCTTCCTTCAGAGCCGCCATATGGAGTGTGTGCTGCATACCACTTCCTGCTGATGCCAGCTCAGAAGGGGGGACAGCAACATGAGTCTTGATGACGCAGAACCCGTGCTGCCAGCTCATGCGTGACCCAACCTTGCCACCACAGCCCCTCTACTTATGGGCCCTTGTACCAGCACTGGGGTGACTGGAGAGAGCTTGGCTGACACTCAAAACTGAAGTTCACTTGCCCACTCAGTGGATGAATGTTTCCTCTCTGGTGGGCATTAATGTGAAACCCAGGGATTTACTATGTTCTCACTCCCTAAGCCCATTCATCTCTCTCTTGGCCAGACTTATTTATCTCCAATTTTCTGATCTTGCTCCTTTCAGGCCCTTGACCAACTAGCCTGGCCATTTGCCACTGTCTAAAAGTCCAGACTGCAGGCTGTTTCTCTGTTCAAAGTAAATGGTCAAATGGGATGCTCCAAATCTGTCTCCTGGGAGTATTCCCCCTTGCCGCTATTCTCTATGGCCACCACTAAGTGGATCTGATACCTGGCAGCAGTGTATTTTGTGACTTGTATCAACATATCAAGCTGACCTATCTGTGAGCCAATTCTTGGTGCTATTTTTTGCAATATACTTAACTTTTACATGTCAAAAATCTAACAATACATTGCTTTTGCTTCAAACGGCTATCTTTTAAAGCAGTTAAAAATGCCTTTGTATTTACCCACTATTTGTCGTTTCTGATGCCCCACTCCTTTGTGTGGATCTAGGTTTATACAGACATCATTTAAGCAGCAGGAAGAACTTTAACATTTGTTACAGTGCAGGCCTTCTGGTGATAAATTCTCTAAGCTTTTATTTTGTTTGCCTGAAGAAAGTATTGTTTCTTTTTCTGACCTTAATTTTAAAGGACATTTTTACTGGATTTAAATTCCAGTTTGATAGTTGTTTTTCTTTCGGGCCTTTAAAATTCAATTTTTTCATTGCTTGTCTAGTTTCTAATAGCTATGAATTCTTACCTTTCACCGTATGTATCTTCCTTACCCTAAATGATGCCCATCTGCTTTAAATGTCTATATCTGTTTTCAGCAATTTTATGATGCACCTTAGTGTGCTGTGTGTGTTTGTGTCTTTAGCCTGGTTGGAGCTGGTTAAGCTTCTTCGATCTCTGAGTTTATGTAATTTTCATCAAATTTGAAGATTTGGCTACTTCTTCAAAAAGATTTTATCCTCATCTTGTGGGAACTTTAGTCACACTTTTATTAGACTTCATACTATTATTCTACTGGTCCTTGGAGCTCTATTAATTAATTCATTTTCTCTCCTAATTTAAGATGGACACATTCTATTCCTTATAGTTCATTGATATTTTCTTCTGCAGTGTCTATTCTGATATTAACACAATCCAAAGAAATTTATGATGTCAGATTGTTTTTCATCTCTGAAAGTTACATGTTAGTCTTTAATAGCCCTCTGTTTTTCTTATTGCGTTCATGTTTTCCTTCACAATCATGGGCATTTGAAATTTATATATTTAAAATAGCTATTTATCATTTTGTCCATAATTCCTTTCACTTTTGCATATGTTTCTACTACCTGATTCCCCTCCTACCTGTTGGTAACATTTTCCTCATTTATCCTATGTCTGGTAATTTTTCACGTGTTGTTGAACCTTATGAATTTAGGTTTTGGAGTGCTGAATTTCAAAGCATATCTTCAACAACTGTTGTGCTTTTCCTGGCAGCCAGACACATAACTTGAAGGTCTAGCTGTTTTAAATTCTTTTGAGTTCATGTATAAAGAACTTTATTTTTAGGGCCAACTTAGCCCTACTAGTAAAGAATGATCTTTTGGAGTCTGTAGTGATGGCTCATTTTACTTAGCAAGGTTTTTCCAGTCTGGATGGAGGAATCTTGGATGATTCTTAGCACTTGTTAATGTTCTTTACAGTTTTCTGGCAATTTCTTTCCTTGGAAATTATTCCTGTCCACTTCATGGGATTTCACTGTACACATCAGCAGACTACTATCCAGCCAAAGACTCTACAGATGTCTCTACAGATACAGAAAACTCTGTGACTAGCATCCCTCCTCCTGTGTTTTTCTTGTTTGAATGTGTTGACTAGGATTTTCAGTACAACGTTAAATACAGATGGTGGTACAGGCATTCTTTTCTTAATCTCGGTATCAAGTGGGAAGCTTTCCATAATTTACCATTACATGTGAGGTGTGCTATTGATTTTTCATGGTTTCTCTAAACAGGAATTCAACTCTGATTTACTGAGTTTTTGTCATGAATGGTGAGTTTTATCAAATGTTTTTTTTTTTGTATCCCTTCAGATTATGATCCTCCTCCTTTGTTCTGAAAATGTGGTAAAGGATTCTCACTGATTTCATGTTTGGCTGCTTTTTCCAACCCTGGAATAAACTCAAGCTGGTCATAGTAGTCTTTTAAATGTTGCTGATTTGATCTAATAATTATTTTTTTCTTTTTGCAGTACTGAGGAACTTATCTCAAGGATACCACTTGGATTGAATTAGTTTTCTGATAAACACACCTGGAGCTCAGTCCTTTAAATTCTAAATTTATAAACATTTTCCCCTTTTCAGATTTGAAAAATCAGCTATTTTCTAAACTCCTCGTTCACTTTATTTTCCCATATGCTAGCAAATCAACAGAACTTTTCTTTTTTTCTCAAAGCCTCATCCACAATTACTTGATCTGGCCTTGTTGGAAAAAAAAAACATTTTGTTAACAACCTGTGTTGTTTTGAACCAATAGGTTTGCAATAAATTGTTTTAGCATCAGGACACTAGTTCAAACTTTTTCATTAAAAATCCTTTTCTATCTCTAAAACTGTGTCTTGCCTTGATGTCTACTTTAATATTACTAAACACACACCAGTTTCCTGGAGTATCTTTTTACATTTAACAATGCATTTTAAAGTGTTATCTCTTGAAATAAATGCGTTCCAATTTTTGTTCTTTCAACACTGGAAACACTTTTCCATTGTCTGGCTTTATTGCTACTTCTTTGAAAAGAATGCCCAGCCACTTTCCCCTGTGCTTTTATCAATTAATTAATTTGGGGTACTGGAGATTGAACCCAGGGGCATTATACCTCTGGGCTACACCTCCAGCCCTACTTCATTTTTTTTATTTTGAAACAGTCTCAGTAAGTTGTGGAAGGCCTAAGTTGCTGAGGCTGGCCACGAACCCACGGTCCTCCTGTCTCAGTCTCCCAAGTACTGGGATTACAAGCGTACGTCACTGTACCCGGCTTCTTTGTGTTTTTTTTTTCTTTTTTTGCGGTACCGGGGATTGAACCCAGGGGCGTTCCACCTCCGAGCTACACCCCCGGCCCTATTTTTTATCCTTTTATTTTGAAACTGGGTCTCACAAAGTTGCGGAGGGCCTCACTAAGTAGCTGAGGCTGACCACGAACCCGGATCCTCTGGTTTCCGCCTCCCAAGTACTGGGATTACAAGCGTGTGCCACCACGCCCGGCTTCTTTGTTCTTTTAACATACTCTGTCTTTGGTTTTCAGTAGTACTATGTCTGGATATGGTTTTCTTTTGCATTTACCCTCTGTGCAGTTTTCTGAACTTTTTGAATCAGTAGTCTGACTTTTCATCATCAGTTTTGGAAAGCTCTGGGTCAGTACATCCAACTGTTTTTCTATTTTCTTTCCGTGGATTCCAGTGACAAAAGACCACGACAGACTTCTGTTGTGTCCACACATCTCTAGCATTCTTCCCAGCTAAGTTCCGTTGTTTTCTGTGCTTCACTTGATTATTTCACACTGGCCTTTACTGATGTCCTACTTGCAGTTCATATTTACAAGCACCTCCACCTCCCAGTCTTGTTTTAAAGAAGCCCTTAGCACAGGAAAACAGGGCTATTTCTCGATTTCCTTGACTTCTACCCCAAGCAGCTTAAAAGTTCGCCAAGTGTTTTGAACAACACACAGCATGCGGGTTAGCCCCTTCATGTTTCCATTTTTATCACCCCAAGCCTGCGAAGGTGCCCAAATCCTACAGGTTGCTGGGATCCCCATCAGTGGAGATCTCTCTCTCTGCAGGGAAAGACTGGATCTTGCTGTGCCGAAGCAGCAAATACCCCTGAAAGGACTGCTGCAGATGACTGCTTTGTGATTCTCTCCTCTCAACCTCGGCTCCTGCTGACACCTTTAATCAGATCACTGTGTGGATCCATCTTCTGTAGTTCCTGACACAACCGAGTTGACCAGTTGACCTCAAGTCCTTCAACCCAGGACAGAAACTTCATGTACTTACCACCATCTCCACCACCTATGACTTTTTATAATGTCATTCTTTAAGGAAACTCAACATTTTTCTACTTAAATTCACCATGTTCTAGAATTGGCTGATTGCCTTTTGATAGGGTGTTTTAAATTGTTCCACCAATGTTCAGATTTCATGTAAATTAGCAGCTAGAGTCAAAGTGCTGAAGATATACACACACGTTGGACAAGAAGCTTGATGGTTGGTGCTGTTTATCACACCATTGGGCTTGCTTGTTCCACTGTTTGTGTTAATGAGTATATTCTGGTGCTTTCAACCTGACCCACAAAATATAAATTTCCCTTCGACTTGGATCTCCCATGTACAAGCAGAACCTGAAACAAAAATTGCCTATAGGACATTTCTCTTGACCCAAGAAAGAAAACTGGCAAGGGAGAATGAGAAAAAACCCAAAAACTAAAAAAAAAAAAAAAGAAAAAAAAAGCCTGGTTACCACAGGAAACCATAGCTCCATCTTGCAGGGTTCTTTGTCAGGAACCTAGTATAGAACACACTGGAATTGTTTGCCCCAAGAAAACAAAGGGAGTGTTTATTCACTGTGTCATGTCCCAAACTGCTGAAGGACCACCCACTCCGTCTTTCTTACCTGGGTTTGTGTGGGGATCCTGGTGGCAGTGCCACAGTGAAGGGCAGTCACTCAGTGGACCCACAGTAGGGTGTCATCCAGTTACACCTGCAAGCAGCTGACTGTCTCACAAACGGGGTGATGTGTGTGCTGGACATTTATGCTGCCTGTGTCACCCTGTGGTCTCAGCAGCCACTGATATTTATTTCCAAGACGGACTACAAAGTACTGATACTCTAATTCTATCTTCATCTATTATTAGGTGGGAATCCTGCATAAAGAATTTTCCATCAAAAGGTATCTGACCACCCTTCAGGTTCACTTTGTTGCTTTGGAGATTGCTCTGGTATCAACTTGTTATTCTGAAATTTGATAAGAGGGAAGTGCACTCAATCATTTATCCTGCCTTTCTTGTGCAGTGAAGATACTTTAGTGTAATTATGAAGATAGGGTTAAAAATATGAACACATACACCTACTTTCCATGCTCAAATTGTCCATTTTTGACTACTGGGAGCCCCTTCAAGTTGGTTTCTAGAACCTTTTCACAGAGCCCTCAGTCTTTGAAAGGTTTCTTGACCTGGGACATCTTGTACTAGGAGTCACTGTGTAGACCTCGCATTCACTAGCTGGCATATATGTTCTTATTCCTTTTAGCTGAAAATGGAATTTAGACAGCGCGACTGGCACCAGTGGAACTTGTTAATACTGCATTGCAATTGCTCTAAGGGCTTTTCAGCTGGGCAGAGGTAGGAAATATTTACTGTTTACAACGAAGTCATATAATGAAGTTTCCAAGTAAATTTAAGATTACTGTTTTTTTAACAATGTTACATAATACTAATTTTATTCTACAATACTTTTAATAATGATGATGAAGATGCAAGACTTTGTAAAATTAACCACAAAATCACATTTAGTAGTCCAAGACTTTTTCTCCTTAATGCATATTCACTGACAACATAGAATCAAATCACTGTTTGAGTCACTTTAGATAATTATTTCTTCTCTATGTATTGGTTCACTGTCCTCTCCTTCCTCTTTAGAGAACTATTTTTATTTGTTTTTGGTTTATCCTTCAATTGTTACTTTCTGGAATACAAGATGATATGAATGGATACACAACTATAATCATTCTCCCTTTGTTACACTCAAAATCATTCCATGAGCTCCCTGTACTGTTTCCACTCTGGAGGTGACTGTTTTCAAAGCCACTAGATGAGCTTCCTGTACTGTTTTCACCAAAGCTTTGGTCCTGGCCCGCAGCCCATCAGTGCCTTTAATTTGAACATGTCAGTATGGAGAGATCTTCTTCACTCCTTTTACATTTGCAGTCTACACTGTATATCACTGTTTATTCAACCAATCCCGTTAATTCATTAAGGTCGATTCCAATCTGTCATTAAAAACGAGTTCCATAGACATAATTCATCCTTAATACTAGGAAGTGAATAAACTGCCATCACTGCTTTCTCCTTCTGACTTCTTATAATTTCTTCAACTGTAGAACAAGTTTTAACAACATGACTTTCCTATCAAGGTTAAATAAAATTGCAATTTAAAAATGTTTTCACATAGGTCAAGAAAACGGAAATTAGCCAGTAAGATGAACGAAACCATGAATTATGTAATTATCACTACACAAATTCACTACAAAGGCCATCTGCATTTAACTAAGAAATTCGTATTTATTCATTTATTTATTTATTTTTGTGGTGCTGGGGATGGAACGCAGGGGCCTTCTATCTCTGTACATCCCCAGACCTATTTTACTTTTTTTAAATTTGGAAACAGAGTCTCGCTAAGTTGCTGAGCACCTAAATTGCTGAGACTAGCTTCAAACCTGCGATCCTCCTGTCTCAGCCTCCCAAGTACTGGGATTACAAGCATGCACCACCATGCCTGGCAAGAAATTCTTATTTCGAGAGACAATGACAAACTAGAATGTGTCCTCAGAAAGACCAAGATAGTGAAATTTAGAAACTACCTTAGATGAAACAGTTGAAGAATTCAATTAAATATTTATTGAACAAACCCAGAATAAATGAACTAAGGGGTGTTTTAACCTAAAGATACACTAAAAACTTCAAATATTTTGAGGGCTGTCACACAAAGAATAAAAGGCTTGTCCGGCACTTCTTCAAAAGCAGAACTTGAACCAAGAGACAGATGCAAGCAACTCAGAGGCGCGGGAGAGCTGTACAAAGCGTGCCGCTTGTCTTGATAGCTTCTTTCCTCACATACTGCAGTCCACGCTGAACTTTCCCCTTCTTCTGAAAGGAGATGTTAGAACGTGCAACTTCTCATATTTTATGCTGCATTTTCATGGTAAGCCCACCACTGCCAGCAATGGATGTACTCACACTACTGGACAAAATCTAAGTTAACAAACTGCTTTCCTCAGGAAATGGTCTATTTATTCTTCAGCTATATTTCTGTACCTACATTAGTGATCCTCCAGAGGTGGGGAGAAAAGAGAACACATTCTCCCAAGAGGGCGAATCACGATCCCAGCAATTCAGGCCCTGCCCCTGGGCACAGTCCTTCTCCAACCTCAAGTGCATGGTGACATCTGTCAACTACAGGTGTGGACGGGCATGCGGTGTGCCGGGGCAGGAAGAAGACAGCTGACAACCACTGCTCTACATGAAGCAGGAGAGCTTGTTTTATGAATCACTAGGAAATATAAACTAACTGTATAATACTGATGGGCTCCATCAAATAGTCAAATATTACAAAATGAGAATTGGTTCAACAACTATTCAGCATGTTTAAGGACAAAATATATATAATATACTTTATATATGTATTTTATCACATACTCAGTAAGGAAATGCTGAGGTGCTTATTAATCCATCCAGTAAATTGAAAATAAAAATTTTACATTTCTGTATCTGTCAGCGTACAGGATTCTGAAGGTGGATGTTGAACTCAGAATGAGAAGTCAGTTTTCAAGGAAAGCCACATAATCAGTCAGTCTGGCTAATTGTTGTTCATTGGGGATCGGTGGAACCGGGGCAGGCTCTACATGTTAAAGAGAGAAACACACTTCAAGTTAGACACCAGGGTGACAAAGCTTTGGTCCTGCCACCCACCCTTCAAACAGGAAAGTAACTTTTGAACAAGAAAGTAACTTTCTTGATCTACCTGATTTGAGACAAAATCATGCCTCCTAGGGGTCTGGACACTTGTAAAGCAAGCCAAGAAGTCTCAACTTATATGAGCGTGGTTTCCCCTGACTGGGCATAAAGGCAGGTCAGCATCGTTGCTGTCACTTTCGTATTACTAAGTGAAGGCTCAAAACATGTTGAATGTACCAAGTCTCTTCTAGGAGCTCATAGCTCTTCGTGGAAAGGTCCCTATCCATTTAATTCATTACCAAATGCCTCACATGTGCCAAGCACTACTCTCGGAGAATATTATACTGTCAATGAACACAAAACACAAGAACACATCCTCAAGGAACGCTAGTACATTCTATCACTTAAGTTACCACATGAGCCAAGGGGTACCTTCTGAGTAAATATGGGGAGCAGCGATATCAGGGAGCCCTACACAATAGTAAGCAGGTGCCGCAGCTGGGCTAAAGTGCTGCAGCTCACTCATATGACCAGATATATTACTATAAATTCATAGAATTTAATCTGTTTTTTAAGAGCTGAAGAAAATACATATTACAAAACAGAAATGAGGAGCAATGAAAACATTTTTAGAATGAGCATATGAAAACATATACCTGATAAAGGAATAAACCTGTTAAAGGAAACATCCAGGGACCCTGCAACTAAAAAACAAAAAGCAAAACAAAAAATTAAAGCCCGATTTACAGAAGTCTCTGTCAAGACCTTTCCTAGAACATGCCTTTCTAAGGCAATATGCACTTATCAGCCATTCAGTTCTCCAACAGGGACACTGCCAAGCTCTATCTTACCAATCCTTACGTTACTCCTCTCTCACCTCTAGAATGGCTAGATCACATCTTACCCCCCTGTGCATCCTCACAAGCTGAGCACTGACTCTGTGTACTACTCTACTATGCTGAGTAATATCTAAGCACTAGGCATAGAGAAAAGGTAAGGGAAACTGGGACGGATGCGGAAGGGTTATGGATGTGGGCATTAGCTGGCCTAAGACCCAGCTGAGAAGGGCACTCATGGCGAGCAGCAGAAGAGGAGCCAGCAGGCCGCAGTGCGCATGGCTCACTTCAGAAGAGAGACGTGGGGGCTGGCAATGTGGAGAGACAACAGGGACAAGTCACAGGATTTAGAGCCTTGGAAGGAAGGCTAGAGCAATTAATCCTGTCAAAGTCATAGGAGAAGAATCTGTATGACTCAAGTACAAGGAAAAGAGAGGGACTTAAAAAGCAACAAGTTAGATATTAAGGAAAAGCAGATATACCAACAGCGCCACAAATAAAAGGATGGGAGATTAATATTTGATACAAAAATACATTTTTAAAAATGAAAGACTAGGTGACCTCTCAGATCCTTTCTGCCCTGTCTATATTACAAATCTATATTTAAAACGTGAGTTATTTCCATTGCGTTCGTATAGAATATCATATTATTCAGATTCAAGTCCTGAAAACCTGAAGCTGTCTTTCAGGAATTCACTGTTGCAGGAATGGGTGCAAAGCTCTACCTACCTGGCTTTCTGGGCAGAACCATTCTTGTGGTGGAGTCAGCTTGCCATCCTTGTTCTAATATACCTAAAAATGTGTATTTCACATACAGATAAGAAATAACACAAACACCCAACAGCACCCACAATCTGCCCAAGACATGACATGGATAGGAGTCGTGACATGTTTAGTATAACTGTCACGTATATTTTTACTAAAAAAGGTACACTACACAGAGTTTGTACTTATCTATCAAAGCTTTATTTTACTCTATTAGGCTGCTATAAGCAGTAACAGTTACTTTTTCAAGTGTTAGTCTAATCAATATTGTTAAAAACAGATGTAAGGAAAACTTACATGATGGCTTTTGTAATCATCTTAGCAGTAACAATAAAGATGATGGGTATGTAATTACCATGACTCTATGAAGTGGGACATTTGACCATCATTTAATAGGTGTGGAGAAAATGAAGTTTAGGGAAGTAGTGATTTCTCCTAGGCTACATGGCTTGCATGAGGAATGAGGTACGGCGAGGATTCATGGCCAGGCTGTTAGCTAAGAGTATGGGCTCTGGAATATATTATATAATAAATTCTCGGTCAGTTTTAAGAGCCAAAACAAATAACTGTGTGTATAAGTAAGTAACAGTATGATTTGACAGAACTCTGGAGCTGGGGGGTAGCTCAGAGGTAGTGTGTGTGCTTAGCACACACAAGACCCTGGGCTCTAGCCCAGCACCAAAAATGAAGAAAAAAAGAACTTTGAACACCCTGTTCTCTGTGTCTAGAACTGTGCGAGAGCCTGGAGATTTATGGATTAGATGCAGTGCCTGATGAAGCTCCTATTTTAGTTCAAGAATCAAAAATGCCAACCATCACAAAACAACACAACAGAGTGTGTGCAACGTTCTACCAGTGGGTGAGTGGGCAGCAGGAAGCTGGGTACAGTGTGAAATGCAAGAAAAAATGGGCTCAACAGGGCTGTGGGATGAAACTATCTTTACTGAGGAAGGATGAAATAAGGATTTCTAAATGTGAGCAGAGATCCATTAAAATGCACCTTCTTAACCAAATGTGCAGATATCCACGTCTGCTTGATACAGAACTATCCGTGTGCTTGATGAAGGGTGCTTGTTGTCCAAAGCCCTGCTGGGGGTGGTGTGCAACACGTTTCCTATCTCCTTCCTAAAAAGCAAATGTAACCTAAACCCAATGACCCCAGAGAAGGGACTGTGAACTTGCAATTCACACCTCTATTTTCTGTATTCCTTGTAAGTAAAAAGTAAGCCAAAAGTACCTTTCACAGCCTCTTCTACAGGAAGTCCAACAAAGGCTGCAAAATCATCAGCAATTATGGAGGTGTACGCTTGAGAAACCAGGGCGAAGGCGCGTCTCCTTGTTGCATCTATGGTAGAAGTGAGGGTTGGTGGGGAGGGAGCCAACAGAACAGGCATTTCAAAAACATGGTTCCATTACACTATTGTCTTTGTTTTATAGGCAAGACCAGATCAACCCAGACACCTATGCTTATAACTATAGATGTCTGTGCCCAGCGCCTAACAGAGCTCCAAGAATCCAAACACATCTTGTATTTCCTCTTAAACCAGATGACAATGGAAGTTACAAAAACAGAAAAAAGTTAATACACACAAGACTCAAACCCTAAGAAAATTTTAACTTAAATGTATTTATGTGTTTAGGATATAAAATTACAATTTCTTTTATTCTCTTGTACTTGACTTATAAACTCTGGAGTGAATGGATTGGAAAACCTCCTGAGGAGGTTCCCGAGCTCCCTCCTGGGAGCTTCCCCAACTTCCAATCTGCATCAAACTCTTGACTTCATTCAAATTTAAGATTCTAACAAGAAGGGGCTGCCAGCCACCAGCCACAAAAACACTCCAAATGGCTTTTGGGATTTCCCCAGGCTTACATGTCCACATTCCAAAAAATCAAGAATGAGACAGTTAACTCTGGGGAACCCAGGTTGCCCATCTTCCTGTGCTTCCTTTGTCCTCTACTCTTTCTGCAATACAAACGCGCCTTCACCCAGCTGCTGAAATGCTTAGGAAATACTCTGGATTTTACTTTCCGTACATAACAGGCAAGTTACACAGAGAAAACAAACCCCATAACATATTCAAAGCTCCCTTTCCATTCCCGGGACACTGTCAAAACAACCACAGCGATTTCCTCAGACGCTCTTTGTTTCAAACTAGTCCCCTGGCTCCTAGACAAGTCTAAGGTCTTCTCATCCCAGGCTTTTGGTTTATGCTGTTCTATGGCCCCAAACACCCTCCCGTCTGCTACTGCTCCTGGGTCTTTCTACAGCACTGAAATCCTTGTGATCTCTGCTCGTCTCTGAACTCTGGGCACTATGCTAACACTTCTAGTTCAACAAGCGGTCATTCCCCACTGTGGCACGGGCTGTGTCACCCACCCCCATCTTCTCAGTTATATTCCGAACCTCTCAACAAAGAGACTATCGCTTTTATCTTTTTATCTCAGTGATAAACCGAGATCATGTATCATCCTGAACATGTGCTTCTGGATAGAATCACTGGGACTGAAATGGGCGGGACCCAGTTTTAGGCTTTGGTTTCTCGTGTTCTTTAACAATCGCTCACGGTCATGTTCCTTCATTTCCCGTGGAGCCCAGCCACCTCTCCAGCTCTCACTGAGCCCTTATCTGCTCTTCCTCCCACATCTTTACACGCAGCTCCTTCCTTCTGGCTACCAACCTCCAGCAGACAACAGAACTAAACAGACTTTTAAAACATCTTAGAGATACAGAAGCTTTTTCTACTGAAGGCTACAGACACTGCCTGGGAAAGAACGGAGGCAGCATTGGAAAAGGAACAGACGTCTGTCTTAGGTAGTGGACACCACAGAGCTACATTCATCTACAAGTCTACCATGTTTTAAAAACATTGACTTTAGTTCAAATATTCTGGTCAAATTTTTGGAGTGGTCAAAATTTTGGAGAATAAAAACTGATGGAAGAGAAAAAACAGAAGGGGAGAAGAGAAGGAGAAAGGTAAAATTAGAAAATGGAAAAAATATATGGGGCAGAGGCAGGTTGATAAAGGAAGCAACATTAAAGATTCGTTGTTCCCAGTACTGCTGAAAGGCCGCGACACTCAGGCTGGTTTGAGCCCCAGCACGGATGCCTGTAACGTCTCCATTCTGACCAGTCACATGTGGCCCTCAAGAGCCGCGCAGCCTGGAACCTCACAAGGCCTGTCTTCCGATGACATGCTGGATGGTGCTCAACTCAGCCAGTGCTTAACACTAAGGTGACTTAACATGGGACACACTTAGTGAGGACAGCAGCACTAACAGAATGCTAGTGCAGCTGTTCAACACACTTAAGTGCCTGCCATCTACCCGGAGCTGCCCACTGCCGGTGCTGGAGGCAGACAAGATGAACCCACCACTGTCTCGTCCTCCTCTGAACCTCAGCCGTGCCATGTGCAGGGGGACTCCATCGGGAGGTCAGCGGCCAGGAGAAAGGTCGGCCCCACCCCCGCCTTGCTCTAGCCCCTTTCCCACAGCCACAGTAAAACCAGGTGCTTAGCCTGTCCCTTCAGGCCAAGTGAGAACGGCTTCTGTCTACAGCTCCCACTGGGGCTTTGCAGGCTCTCGCTGGTTTATGTGAAAACTGCTTTCACGAAACTCTCCTCAGTTAAGCCAGAACCGTGAGCAATTCAGAGCAGAAGGGGAAGAGGTCTGTGAAAGTGACTGCTGGGTTGGATATGGTTTGAGCGTGTCCCCAACGGCTGACGTGCTGGAAGCGTGGTATGCAGCGTGGTGGTGAGGAGGCAGTGGCACCTTTAGGAGGTGGAGCCTAATGGAAGGTGGTTAGGTTATTGGGGCACCACCTTTGGCAGGGATTAACAGAGTTGTGGTGGGACCCCAGTGAGTTCCCAAAGAACAGGTTTTTATAAAATGAGCAAGCCTGGCTCCCAGACCCTCCGGCTTCCTGTCTGGCCATGTGATCTCTTCCACATGCGCTCCCACCATTGTGATGCCATGCACCACAAGGCTCTCACCAGAGGCCCAACAGATGGCCTCCAATCTGTGAGCTAAATAAACTTACTTCCTTTATAAAGCACCCAGCCTCAGGTATTTTCTTATAAAAATGGAAAACTGCCTAGGACAGTGATTGTTCTTAACTAGAAAACAACTTTGTACTACACTGAAAAGGAGACTATTAGGTTCAGCAGTAATTGAAATCTGTTATGAAACCACTCTCAACCGGCTACATTTTATAGAGGAAAATGCAGTGCCATTTCTGAACTTGGAGAGCTGTAAAAGTCTCAGGGTATATTCATGAATACTATAGGTGAAGAAAAGAATTCTTTAAAACTAAGTGCTTATGCATATTAATTCATTTTAAAACAACCAGAGGAAAGTACTGTTTCTAATTCCATTTCATAAATGAGGGGAATGAAGCACTGAAAGGTCCCTCCCAGAGAGTGACTAAACTAAAAGTAAACTCCAAGAAGCCTGGCTCCAGGGTCCCAACCATCACACACTGTGCTCTCCAGCCTTTTAGGGGTATGCTGGGTTGCTTTCAACTCTCAATCTAACAGAAAATCCCACAGTAAGAGTGACACTGGGAAGGAATAAAACTAGACACTGCAGGTCCACAGCAGATCACCTGCTGATGAGGCAGGAGCCCCACGCCACGTCCTGCAAGGAACCCACCTTGTGATGCCAGGAAAAGCGCTCTCACCATCACCACCACCGGAATTGGGGCTATTTCCTATGCCCGTTTTCAAAACTGCCCCACTGTGCCTGTGTGCCCTCACTCCACACGTCCCTCTTCCTGCACACCTGCCTGCCCTGCAACTCTACGACTTCCATCCCTAAAGTACTTGCCTCCTGTTTCATCACGTACACTGTTTGATCAGTTTCACCGTCCCATGGGGATTATCTACATCTCAGAAACCATCTTTCCCATCTGCTACCTGCTGGCTGATATCCCTTATCAGAGGGACGAGCACTTCATACCACATTCCTGCTCACTGACTCATTCCAGAGCAGGAAGGGAGACAGTGCAGGAGGTATTCACTACAGACATGAGGTAAGGACAAGAGAGTAAGCAACATAAAAGAACACTGCATGAATTTATAAAAGAGTGAGTCAGGATGACGAGAAGCAAATGTTGGGGGTGGGAGAATGAGGGAACAAGACTTTTATTGTGGGATCAATGCTATGTCACACCACGCTTGTAATCTTTCAAAGCAATTAAAAACATGTTTAAGAATCTATGCACTGAACTGATTAATTATAAAATTGAAAAACTAGAGATAACATCTATAAAAGGTTGAGGCTGACAAAGTCTAAAGCCCAGTCTCTATTTTCAAATACATGGACTTCTGAAATCTTTACCAACCTGTACTGTAAATTAGAGCATTACCAGATTTCATTTTAATAGCAAAAAACCCTTTTACTGACAAGAGCAGTTTCCATCTGGAATTAAGAGACAATGAGGCCTTCGTTGCTCAAGTACTCTCAAGAAACAAAACGAAGAACAATTAAAGCAAGTCTAAAACATGAATTCTAAAACTGCCCCGCTCGCCTATCAGAAAATCTCTCCCTTTTAAACACACACACAGATTTATTTCAACATTGCAGCATGTAGGGCATAGGTTCAACCCAGTGTAATTTTTAACCACAAAGTAAATTACCTCTAAGTGCTTCCATGATTGGCTGGACTGTCTCAGACCACTGGTGGGCATTGATGGTCGTGTAGATCCCAGGGAAATCTCTCTGCCAGATTCTCTGTCCTACTGACCAAATTCCCCCAAGTTCAGAATTTGCCTGCAACAAATATTATTGCCACTGTATCTTAAAAACAAAATACCAGAAATGACATAAAACTTAACTATTATCATTAAAGATATGCCAGCATTTCTTTAGAGATGTAATTACCTTTTCTACTATCAAAAAGGTTTTTAAATGCTGTGTGCAATACTGTAAAATATTTGTATGTTTGGTACACATTTTTATTACAATAGCAAATTAAAGCATGAGAAAGTACTTCAAAAATATTAAGCCTGGGCCGGGCGTGGTGGCGCACGCTTGTAATCCCAGTACTTTGGGAGGCGGAGACCGGAGGATCTGGGTTCACGGCCAGCCTCAGCTCGCTCTCGCTCTCTCTCTCTCTCTCCCTAGTGAGGCCCTCCGCAACTTCGTGAGACCCGGTTTCAAAATAAAGTATAAAAAAATAGGGCCAGGGGTGTAGCGCGGAGGTAGAATGCCC
>PVJS01035599.1:0-20913 GCA_004027185.1 Glis glis | reverse complement strand
TCCATTCATCTGTTGATGGACATCTAGGTTGGTTCCATAATTTGGCCACTGTGAATTGTGCTGCTATGAACATGGGTATGCATATATTACTGCTGTTTTCTAGTTTCGATCCCTTTGGTATGATACCCAGTAGTGGAATAGCCGGATCATATGGATTTTGTAATATGATTCTCTTAAAATGTGGGCAAGCTGGTGTCAGCAATCTGTTCTCAACATCGTCTCCAGTTAAATTAAAGAGCCATATCCCTTTTCCACAGGGGGCTACAAATAAATTTTATACAAGATTAGGAGCAGGGGCCAACATATTTTTTTTAGATGAAGAATCTAAGAATCTAAGGCTCAGATTTCTTTCCTAAGCTCACAGATCTTTTCACACATCATTCTCCATTGGTTTCTCCAGTTTTTGGACAACTCTGAGGCAAAGCATTTATAGCTTTTGTTCTATACGACATTTTCAAACCAGGTTGATGTTTGTATAACTAACCTTGGAGGAGAAGAAGGCAGGTCTCTGAGACAGTGTGTAGATTCCTTTCCGGACCAGAGCAATGAAAACCATGTTTCCTTCCAGGGAAGAGGTTGGGCAGGTTTGACACAGCAGTATCTATACACTGGGATTTTGTTGCTTTTATAACAAGCCAAAGTGCCTCAAAACAAGGAGTGAAAGTCAACATACCAGACGTGCTTTCCTTTGGGGAGCTCTTGGAAAAGAATTTATTTCCTTGTCTTTTCACTCCTAGAGGCTGTTCACATTCCTCGGCCCCTGTCTTTATCCCCCTTCCTTCTTCAAAAGAGAGGGTGGAGTATTTTGGGGGGTATTGGGGATTGAATCCAAGGACATTCTACCTCTGAGATATACCCCCAGCCCTTTTATTTATTTTGCTTTTGTTTTTGTTTTTGAAGTAGAGTCTTACAAGTTTGCTGAGAGTTTTGCTAAATTGCTGAGACTATCCTTGAACCAGTGATCCTCCTGTCTCAGTCTCCCAAGAATTGGGATTGCAGACATGTGCCACCATGCCTAGTCCCCCTTCACATTTAAATATCCATTTAAGCCAGGTGTGATGGCCCATACCTGTAACCAGAGTACTTGGGAGGCTGAGGCAGGAGGATCACAGGTTGAAGGCCAGCTTTGGCAACTTTGTGAGGCTGTCAGCAACCTAGTGAGACCCTGTTTCAAAATAAATAAAATAGGGCTGGGGGGTGAAGCTCAGAGGTAGAATGCCCTTGGGTTCAATCCCCAGTACCATAAAAAAATAAAAAATAAAGATCAATGATTAGTCTGTCTTAATAATCCATCAAATTGACCCTCTCATAAGATCAGCTGATTAGCAACTTTAACTGTCTCTTTAATGCTTTCTTTAAATTTCTTCAAATAAATAGTCATGTTTTATTTATTATTTTTTTGCTTAAAACTGAATGCATATTTTTATCACATTATTTATCACAGTATTATTTTACATTTTACTTTTATTGGTACATCTTAGACATGTAATATAAGATATTTACAGTTTAGGATATAGATATCTTTGGGAGGCCTCTTTGGGAGGACTCCTCTTCTATAATAGAAACCGACGTGTGCAAACGTGCCACATGCCCCTTGTTGTTTCACTCTGTGGAAATCGGGGCCTAAGACACTGATACAAATGATGGTACCCTGGCTACTACTATTGCTGTGAATATTAAACCACCTTTTGTGTCTGACCCATGAGCCTTGTGGTGTCTTTTTCCAGAATAGATGATATTGTAGCCGGTTAACTTGGGAGCTTTCAATTAGAGTAAACTCTTAGGCCCTTCATAATTCTTGTTGACATTCATTAAGGGCTAAACCAGAAATATTTTTCAGGTCAGTATTTGTATCATGATTCCCAGCAGCATTAGGAAATCTTTTGCAGATAACAAAATGCCACTCCAAATTAGAAATAGTTTAGAAAAGATAGATGTAGGAAAGGGAAGGAAAGAAGAAAGGTATCAAGGTGGAAGTCATTATTTAAAATTTGTTTCTAAATGGTAGGCTATTATCTTGGAGCATATTACAATGCTTCAACATTGGAAAACTATTTAAGAAACCATTTGGGGAACTTCAAGAGACCCTGGAAGAGTTCCAAAATAGAGAGAGCTAGGTAGTTGTTGAACATGATTTGACCTATTTTCAATTAAAGAACAAATCATTATACAACTATGAGAAACAGCAGGTCAAATCTGTAGGGCTCAAATAACTATAGTTTCATTGTAAAATAAAAGGTATCAGCTCATTAAATGGGAGGAATTTCAATATGCAAGGATCCCAACATGGTTATCTTCAAAATTTGCTATGCATTAGTCTATGTATGTCCATAATTCCTTTACTTATGCAGTCATTTAGGTCTATTAGGTGTCAGGCACAACAATTTACCTCCTATTTGCTGCAGTCCCAGTTTTTCCAAGTTTATGGTCCTATCTCTTATCCTAGGAACCTACATTGTCAAATTTTATTTCCTGATATCGCCAAACCTCAGCTCTACTACCTTTGTGCCTCTTGAAATTAAACCTTAAGACTGTCTCCCTGATTACAAATTTTTATTCTATACCTTTACTATTGTTACTAAAAATAGTTAAGCAGAAGTATCTTGATACTGATTTTGCCAGTGGCTAAAAAACCCACATTATTTGGAGAGAGAAATGCGAATGAACTAGGATATTTATTTTATTTGTTTAATGCAATTTGCTTGTTGGAAATTGAGATGTTAACATTACCAGAATGACACAGATGTTTCCTTTGTACTCATTATAAGAAGTGAACATTGTTTTCTATCAGTTGGAATTTGGTTCTTGAATCATCAGTGTTGGTAATGAAATATATTAAACAGATTTAGTGCTAGCACCATAGCACTCAGGCATTTTTTAAGGCCTTCAGGAAGCCAAAAAGCTCGGTATTAAAATTCATTAACTTAAACCCCAGGAGATGATTCTGAATGGCTAAGATTCATGTAAAACTGACACTTTATTTCTTTTTTTATTCAATTTAAAAAAAACAAATTAAAATGTGCTATTAAATATTCTGCACACAAAATGTTGTTGACTTCCTTTTTATGCAAAGCCCTTGGATAACATGCTCTATTTTCCAATGAAAGGGCATGAATACGAATACACTGGTGGCACAATTTGCAACTTATTTTTTTATCCCAATGTTAGATTTGATTTTCTCCAGACTTTCAAAAACATAAATGAGAGATAGATCATTATTATTATAGAAATTAGATATCATGAGTCATTGGGTTAAACACAATGACTAATAAAATGATTTAAAATATGAATTAATGGTCTTGTCATGAGAGTCTCAGTATAGATAACACTACTATGTTCTGTTTCTCTGTTTTCACAAAATCTGCACTCACTTTGACATAAAAAGAGCCTACTATCTATCTCCTTGTTGTTATACCCTATATTTGCTTAAATATTTTGACAGCAAAGCTACTACTTTTTGTTTTGGTTACTTTATGTGTTTTATTAAACATTTCCTTTCTTCTTATTAAAATTCATTATTCCATGCTTTCAGAGGAAAGAAAAAACCCTAAAAATACTTAATTAACAGATCAACCTTTATTGCTATATGATTTAAAGTTATTTAGACATCAGATCTTTATATTGTTTAAATCACAGTCATACAGTTGTTGCTGTAAATCTTCTCTGATCCCTTAGAAAATGGCTACTTAAAGTACATGCAAAATCCCACCCAGGCATGGTGGCTGATGCCTGTAATCCCAGTACTTGGGAGGCTGAGACAGGAGGATCGCATGTTCAAGGCCAGCCTCAGCAACTTAGAGAAACTATAGGCAACCTAGGGAGACCCTGTTTCAAAACAAAATATAAAAATCGTTGGGGGGAGTAGCTTGGAGGTAGAATGTCCCTGAGTTCAATCTCCAGTACTACAAAAACAAACAAAAACAAAAAACCCAGTACATACAAAATCCAAATAACTTAAAACAATTCAGGCACCAATTAATGTCATCACAATGTCATCATCTCATATTTTTATCATACTCCACCACATTAAATAAGCTGTTTGAAAAAATTCTATTATATATATATATACACACACACACACACACACACACACACACACACACACACACATTTATATGTAGTTGATATAACAAAATTTATACAAAGAAGAGGGCTTTGGAATATTTTGGCTTGCCAAAATATTCCACTTCTGAAAGAAAACAGCACAGGTTCTGGGAAAATTAAAGAAACAAACTGAAAAAAGCATCAAGTAATTGAAATTAAAGAAACAATACCTTGGAGCACTCTACTTCTTCAATACATTTTAGTTTTATCAGGGATACTTTTAAGGCATAATCAGTAATCAACAAATATTTAGTAAAAATAACATATATGCTAATGCCTGGTGAACCTATGCCCAAGACTATGAAAAGTTATAAAGATAAAAATACAGATCTCTGCCCTGGTGAGCCTTTCACTTTTCCTAAGGTACCACCAGGTATTTGATAATCAAGGCATTGTGAGACCTTGGACTTTTTTGAAAAAGTCCTAATGAATTTTAGTGAGCTAATAATAGTGAGATTCAAAGAGATGTGTTCCGCTGGGCTTGTTGGGAGGCTGAGACAGGAGGATCATAGTTCTGAGACCAGCCTCAGAAACTTAACGAGACTTTCAGCAACCTAGAGAGACCCTGTTTCACTACAAAAAATAAATTCAAAAAGCATTGTAAGTGTAGCTCAGAGGTAGAATGCCCCTGGGTTCAATCCCCAGTACCACCCCCCCAAAAAAAATGAGAGAGAGATAGATGCATTCACACATGCACACATCGCTTGGTGCCTTACTCTTCACATCCCACCCAGTTTCCGCCTCATCCCTCCCCATACCTGTTACTGAGATTGGTAGCAATACCTTTGTAATATGGACATAACAGTATTTCACATATGGACATACCATTATTTCGTATATGGACATAACATTATTTGAACTGTCTCATTCCTCTATCCTTTTTCCCCTCCACATCTCGCTCCCTCTATTGATCTTTCTCCTCATTTATCTGAAGTCACATTGTTTCCCATTGTCTCTCTAGCTTCTACATATGAGAGAAAACATATGAACCTGAACTTTCTCAGACTGGCTGATCTCATTTAGAATAATATTCTCTAATTTCAGCCTCCCTGGCACACCATTTCCCATTGAAACAAACAGTGATAATACATGCTGGAAAAAAAAATTTTTTTTCAGACCAGCACAATGATAGTATGAATTACTTAGCGAAAGAGAAAGCCGCCAGGAGCTGAGGAGCGCTTGCTGCGTAAGAATGATTAAGTGCTTCTGTGCAAAACCACAAATCACAATAATGAATCAGATGAAAATCTCCAATAAGAAGCTTCAATGCTCCAGCTGGCCTTCAGCACTCAGCGATGCTACAATGCAAAATGATGACATTCTAAATAGCGTGTGTCGGCAGCGTCTGCATACACGTTCCCGACTTAGCTCCTTGTTTTGACAAGCGCATCAGAAAGAAAAACTGACAAATCAAAAGAACATCACCCCTTTTTTAAACTCTCAGAAGATAGAAACACAGTAAAAAAGAGATTTTTCACATTGATATCTCTGAAGATGATAAAAACTATTAAAAGTTCTTTAATACTATGTCAACATTTTTGCAACCTCCTTAATTCATACTCAAAACTTTCCCAGTCACATTTCAATATTGTTTTGAAGGTGTTTATTTTGAGGTAAGTACACGTGGGTTTCTATTATTTTATATTGTTGATCATTGATGGAACTAATTACACTACAGTTTTAGCAATAGATGAAACTATACAAAATATGTTAAATATATATTATTATATATTATAAATATATATGTTACATATTATGTATTATATATTTATAATGTATAAAATAGCTTAAGGTATATAAAATAACTACATGTATGACATTAATAACTAAATCAAATTACATTAAGAATAATTAATTCAATATTTTGAGTAAACTCTGCCTGAAAGAGTATGCTTTTCTTATTTTAAACTACAATGGTTTAGATACCTTTAGATATACATGTGATTATTTCCATGACCAATACGTATAATTATTAAGAAGTGTCTCCAAAATATATCCAACATCACCACAGTGCAGAGCAAAGAATTGTTAATTAGGAGGGACACCTCTTAGCTAAGTAGAAAGTAATAATTTGCTTAATTACAGGTTGTTTTCACTGGAACAAGATGCGGTTTCTCAACTAAATTCTTAGGCATTATTAAATAGTGTAATAAAAAGAAACATTATTAGTATGCTATATAAGGGGAAATACTTGTTCGCTATTCCTAGATTAAATTTCATGCAAAATAAATTTGCCCTGAGTAAACTGTTAGGGGATAAAGTGAGTGGTTTGATCACTGATTAATTTAATTACCACTAAAAAGGATGAATTCAAGAGCGGAAAAGGATGACTTTAATGGAAATGCAAATTATTTTTAAATTTTGAAGGTAAACAACTTTTACCAAGGAAAATTATGATGTGTGCCTGTGGAATGCATAAAATATACACAGTTTGTAAAAGCTCTACTTACGGAAAAATGACTCTAGCTAAGGAATGTACCTACTGAACAAGTAGTGCTTATTTATATATCCAAGTTGAACCATACTTTTTGTAATAAACTATTGTTTAGGAAGTATTCATGGATTAAGTAAAAAAAGTTAAAAAGTACCATCAATAGCAGAATTCATCAACTTATCTTCTTCAGGAGATAAGTATGAAAAGACATTTTGAAGAATCCCATCAAATCCCTACCAATCCTTTAAAAGAAAAGTTTAAAACAGGGAAGATTATTGTGAAAAAATACAATATTATTTATACATAGATCATACAAAATCTACTGATATCAGTAACATGTATTCATCAATGTCTACTTTTTAATTATGAAGTTTTTGCATGTATACTAAGATTATGGAATTTGGAGTTTGGTGTGGGCATCTAAGTTGTATTTCTAGCTTTTAAAAATTAGTAGTATTAAAGCAACATAACAATACTTCATATAATTTGCAAAATATGTATTATATAAATTTCATTAGCAATCAAAGAATCCATATATATGTGGATATTATTTATTTAGTATTAATTAAAATGCTTATAAATGAATCTTCATAACTAATGTGTGTAATACCTAATAATAATCCATATGTATTTACCATATTTTTTTTTTTGCGGTACCGGGGATTGAACCCAGTGGCGTTCTACCTCCGTGCTACACCCCCGGCCCTATTTTTTATACTTTATTTTTAAACAGGGTCTCATGAAGTTGCGGAGGGCCTCACTAAGTAGAGAGAGAGCGAGAGAGAGAGAGAGAGAGAGAATGACAGAAAGAGAGAGAGAGAGAGCTGAGGCTGGCCGTGAACCCGGATCCTCCAGTCTCTGTCTCCCAAAGTACTGGGATTACAAGCGTGTGCCACCATGCCTGGCTACCATTTATTTTTCTTTACAATCAAATTTGTTTAAGAATATATGCAGTATATTTGTCTATACGTATAATCATTTCTTTTCTACCAAGCTTTCTTGAATGGTTTCCACATGGAAACCACTGTCCAGCTTACAAATGACTTTCATATTATATTACTAAAAGCCAGAGTAAATTCTCAGTCCTCAGTTGATCTTTCAGTAGCACTTGGTACAATTCAATACTCCCTACTCATTGACACACATTCTCACTTGTCTTCTATTATCCCTGTTATCCATTGTTATGGTTTGGATATGAAGTATCTGCATAGGCTCATGTGGGTTGGTCCCCAGTGTAGCAATGTTGACAGGTGGGGCTTTGGCAAAGCGATTAGATCTTGAGGGTATTGACTTCATTGGTGGATTAGTCCAGTGATGGATGGATGGACTACGAGGAGGTAGTGGAAACTGTAGGCATGTGGGGCATGGTCGAAGGAAGGAAGTATATCTCTAGGGAAATTTCCTTGGGGATTACATCTTGTCTTCTGGACCCTTCCTCTTTATCTTCCTGCTTTCTGGCTGCAGTGAGCTGAGCAGTTTCCTCCACTGTATCCTTCCACCATGATATCCTGCCTCACCTCAGACCCAGAGCAATAGAGCAGCCGACCATGGACCCGAACCTCTGAAAACATGACCTAAAATAAACCTTTCCTCCTCCAAGTTGTTTTGCCAGATATTGTGGTCACAGTGATGAAAAGCTGATCTACACATCCAGGGTCCCTGATTTTCTTTCTATTCTTTCTTTCACTCCTTCCCAGAAACCTTTATTTGTTCTTCTCATTTGGTCTTACCTGTTAATATTGGACTGTTCCACTCTTCCAGTCTTTGAATTTTTTCTCTTCTCTAGTCACAGGATATTATTATTATCTAATTACATGTCAACATACATACTTTGGAATACAAATCTCCATGATATGCCTCTAACCTAAATGCCAGAATCATGTGCAACTACATAAATATCTCAATCTTAATATGCCCCATAGAGAGCCTTCTGATCAACCCCTTCCAATAACACCCTCCACTCCCCAAAACAAACCAACCAGTCAACCAACCAATAAAATACCTGTTCCTACCATTTTCTTCCTGTCTCACTTAATGGAAATTTCAATCTTCCAGTTTTTTTAGACAACACATTTGGAAATATCAACTACTCTTCCTGTGAAGCTTTCAGCAAATGTTGTTGGCTTGAAATTGGAAAGATTTCCAGAGCTCAGTTCCTTTTGGCTACCTTCACTATTGTCACCCAGCCTAGGCCATCCTCCTCTCCCACCTGGGTCACTGCAGTTGGTCCCTGTGCTCCAGCCTTTGCCTGTTCCAGACCAGTCTCAGCATGGCTTGGGAGCCTTTTCAGAGCTTAAATCTCGTTATGAGTTTTTCTGCTCTTGGAACACTCATTCCTGCATTCAACCTTAGAACATGACATTCAGATTTGGATTGCAATATGCACCTGAATTAAGCTCTTACTGCCTTTAGGTAATTACTTTCTCAACGTAGCCATCACTGACTATCCTAAATAAACTTTCAACATCTTCCTCCTTCATTTTGCCCACTACTCTTTCCTCTTTTTTTATTTTACTTTTTTTCATAAAATTAAGTTTCTTTTCCTTTAGTGGCTAGAAAAAGCACATCACAAAGAGTTTCTCAATTATTATTTATGGGATAAATGAATAGATTGGTACTATTATTTGAGAGTTCAATCTAGCTATTAAATCATAAAAATTTTCATCACTTATTTTTGTATCCCTATACTTGCCACTTTTGGCAACATTTACTAAAGACCTTACAGATATTGTACATACATTATCTAGTTTTATTTCTTTCATGTCATTTAACTCATAACATTCATGTTCTACTGTTATTAAAATAGGGCAATTTTTACATAAAAGAAACTCAAATTTAGGGATGAAGGAATATGCCCAGATTTAAAACGCTAATATACAGCAGAGAAAATATTTGAACTAAAGTTTTCTTATTTCAAAATGCAATACAACAAAAGATGATATCAATGATTCTTTTACACTTTCTTCATACAATTAAATGTGGATTACTTTTTGTTGTTTTTAGATGCTTTATTCAGAACATTATGCTTTCTATTAAACCTTTCTATTTCACATCACTAGGTTTTTCACCTATATGAGTATGTTGTAGTTAGTAAAGGTGTATAATTTATGGGTTATTAACTTATTTTAAATGTCTTATTTTAAATGGGGTCAATTAAATTAACTTATATTTATTTATATTAATCTCAATTATGAAAATTTAGATAGAATGACAGATACCAAAAATGTAATGAGTTGTAAATTTCAAAATTACTTAAAAGCATTCATTATGGTAGTTACTAAGTAGAAAAGAGAAAAATATTTGCAAAAGTTCATAATCATAGAATCTACAAGAAAATATTATAGTTTTTCTATGCCATTTTTAAAAATGACTATCATTTTAGAAATGATAGTCAGAAATCCCAGTGACATTTTTGTCTATTGCTTTCATAGTTATGCATAATATGAATTGATAATGAATACTCATGTTTTCAAATGTAAAATATGTATTTTCAAGGATAGTTGGAGGGTTTTGGTATCAGATGAGTCTGAATGAACACTCTAGAGTAAGTCATATAAACCTAATGCTTCTTAAGTGATTGTTCCATTGACAGCGAAGCCAGATTCTGATAGACGCTGACTTTTCCTCTGGAAATCCTCCATTAGTTGGGAAGGCTGCCAAAGCTCTCCTCTTTCGAGAAGAATGTAAAACAGATTTGAATCAGCATAACATTACATCAATTTTCTCTCTCTTGGCAAAACTGCAAATGCATATACACAAAGATTTTAGATTCCTATTAGTAATAAAAGCTTTTGACTCAAGTCTAGCCATGACTCAAAGTCATTGCTACCGATCTGCTTAAAATTCTACATTGACTCTTTTGAAACAAAAGACGAATCTTCTCTTATAGAGGAAGCAGATATTGATCCAGGGTTTCAGATTTAGTCTACCATCAAGTATATCATCAGGCAGTTTTAACTAATGCTGGGCCAAGGACCACATTCATAATATTAGGAGTGATCATATATCACAAGTAAAGACAGCTGAGCTCTTAGACTCCCAAAATCTTACTTCCCTTTCCACTTCCTTTTTATTTTATCTTTTCATGTTAGCTGGAAAGATTCCTTGTACTGTATCTTAACCCAAGAGCCCTGACTGAAGACTAAGACTGGGAAAGGGGAAGCAGAGATTCAGTCCAATATGGGAAGAGGATAATGACCAGCCACCAAAGCAAGGCCTTTCATATGAGTTCAATAGGGAGCAAGTTAAAAGAACTGGGACAATACTTAGTGTTGGGAACAGCACAAAGCCTCAGTTATTAGAACAGAATTTTAAGCTCAGAGCTGGATAAAAAACATAGACAAATTTAGTTAGAGCCCCTTGTTTTGGGCTGGAATCCCCAGTATCTCCAGGCCAAAGAGGAGGAGACTGACATTTGCTCAGCCCATCATGTGATTGAGTTCAGAGTGATGCACTGTGTACAATTATCGCATGCATCAACAGTTAAAAACAGCAATAAGGCGTACGATGTTGCTGTAAGGAAGAAGGTATAGTAGAAAAAGGAGGGCAGCTCCGTTTACTAAGAATGATCCCGCAGTATCTTATGGAATAAATATATATGACATACACATGCACACAAAGTGAAGATAATGTGAAATTAAAAGCAAAAGGAAAATAATAAAATCTACCTGGTTGTATATGAATTAAATCTTCCCAGAAATATCTAAAGGATATGGAAAACATTGTTTGATTCCACAAAAGGAAACTAAATAGTTTGGGACAGGGTGGGAGGGAGACTTTTCACTGCATACACTTCAGGATACTTTGAATCTTGAAACATATGGATGTACCCTTATTTAAATAGCAATAGGAACAATCATAATTAGTCAGTTTTTAAAATACTTAGAGAGTGCTAAGAACTTTGATAACTTAGACTGCCTTTAGGAAACAGAAGATGTTAGAAAAAAATATATCCTTTTACACAATTGAACATCTGCGGGTTCATATGCATTCTGCTCACATTGTCTCTTTTATTTCTGGCAAGACTGAAAAGGTGCCTCTCTTCCAACTGCAGAATAGCCTTCCCCACACACATATGAAGGGTCCCTCACTTCTAATTATCTCAAAGACTTTGATTCTCTCTGCCACAGCATAAATCTCTCTTGCTTTACTGAACTTATTACCAATACCTAGCAATCAGTGATACAAAACTGCAACCCTAAAATGAAACAAAATAAAACAGTTTAAAAACCCATTTATCTTTAGTAGGATGCCACATTGTTTCCTCTCTGGAACATGATTTCTAAATTCCTATCTTCCCTTCACTCTTTCATTTATTCTGCTGTAAATAACAATCCCGAAATGTTAAATTCAGAAGTCATTTTCTTATAACTCTCTCACTTAAGCTTTCTGCAGAACAGTCAGCCAACAATTTCCTTCGCCTTACATTTTCACCTTATAATTGTGTCCTATTACACCAGAGTCTCTGAATTTTCTTCCTCCTTCATTAGTTCTTCCTTCTTAGTCTCCATTCTGGGATCTTCCTCAATGTCTTCTCCTAAAGAGTTGGGATTTCAGTTTTCATTATCTCCTGATGTGGTGTCATCTGATTCCATGAGTTTTATTATTATTCAAATGTCAACACATAGCTCTAGATCAAACTTCTCTGATAACTATACACTCCCCCTAATTTCACATCTCTGAAGGATTTCTCCTGGGCCTTTTACTCTTAACATGTTCAAGATGAGCTCTGGATTCTTGTTCTTCCTCCCTTCCATTCCTATCCATGTCACATTCTTCCCTTCCCCAGGACCTTGGTGCTTGTTCTTTCTTTTTTTTTTTTTTTTTTTTTGCGGTACCGGGGATTGAACGCAGGGGTGTTCTACCTCCACCCCCGGCCCTATTTTTATACTTTATTTTGAAACCGAGTCTCACGAAGTTGCGGAGGGCCTCACTAAGTAGAGAGAGAGAGAGAGAGAGAGAGAGAGAGAAAGAGCTGAGGCTGGCCTCGAACCTGGATCCTACGGTCTCCACCTCCCAAAGTACTGGGATTACAAGCGTGCGCCACCACGCCCGGCAGGTGGTGCTTGTTCTTTCTTTGTCACAAATTATCTTCTTCCTATATTTTACCTGACAACCTCCATTTAATCATGTTTTCATGCTTTGATATCATATGTTCAAAGAGGCCTGACAACTCTATCCATGTGAACTCATACTAATTTCATCTTGATGATAAACTTCACAGCAGGGACTTCATACCGTGCATATTCACTCCACTTAAGAAAATCATACTATATTTAGCCTCCACAAGAGCACTGTGTGTGCCTCTTTTATTCACTAATGCACCTGGCCATGCCTAGAGCATCTGGTATATTATAGGTAATAAATAATAGTTGAATTAATGAAGAGATATAGTATGGTCTTCTTTAGTTTTCCTCTATTACCATCACCAAAAGTTCGCTTGCTAAGGTCAACCTAGAGCTCACTATAGTGGAAGATCTTCCACTTCATAAATACAGAGTTTCCCGATAATATATGAAATATATTATGAAAATAATATGAAACTTTCTTCCTGTGATTTGGTACCTATCTTTC
This sequence comes from Glis glis, assembly GCA_004027185.1. NCBI lineage: Eukaryota > Metazoa > Chordata > Mammalia > Rodentia > Gliridae > Glis > Glis glis. Next base: position 7,802 of record PVJS01035599.1, on the reverse strand, counting down.
TTGTGTTATTTAAGCAGAAAAATAAAAGCACATTTTGGCAATTACATATAATAATGAAAGCATTAAACTGTATCTCCAAATGGTAAAAATAATAACATTATGGGGTTATCCCATAAATGATTTTAAATCACTTCTGAATTGTACTTGGGAGGCTGAGACCGGAGGATCCGGGTTTGTGGCCAGTCTCAGCTACTTAGGCCCTCTGCAACTTAGTGAGACCCTGTTTCAAAATAAAGAATAAAAAATAGGGCTGGGGGTGTAGCCTGGAGGTAGAATGGCCATGGGTTCAATTCCCGGTACCGCCAAAAATAAAAATAAAAAATAAAAGATAAAATAAAATTTAGCAGTGGTATAGTATAAAAATGACAATTATAAGAACCATTAATTCCATTCCTGAAAGTTTTCTTTTTATTTTTATCCTCTACTTGGTTCTGATTTGTAACAGCACAAATCTTTATAAAACCAAAATATGGGATGTATTTTTCACGAATTTTTGCATTTATATAAATGCATATTTCTATGTAGAATCACATAGCTTATATCTCCACTGAATTAATACTTATTGAAAACCAAGAATGGCACCTTTAATTATTAATTTTGATTTCCTACAGAGGCTAACAACATGTCTTACATATATAGTAGATGCTTAGTAAACATGCACTAAGTTGAAAATCATTTTCCCCATTTACTTGAATGCAATAAAGCAAGAGGAATAAAAGACAAAGATATTTATAATACAGCAGTGATTTCTTTTAGAAACATTGCAGAAATCCTAAGAAATGTTATCTCCTTTCAACAATATGCTAATCATTCTTCAGATAATTACGTCTAAAAATAATAATTCAAACTAGCTGAAGCAGCTGTATTTTTGCCTAGAAAAATGGTACTCATAAAGCTAATACCACAAATTTATTTAAATTCCTTTTAATTATATAATATTTTACTCAATAATTTATTCACCTTTCTCTTGACAACTTTCTAAAGAAAAAGTTTGTATAACTTTTCAAGTCCTATAAGCTCTGAGGGGGTTGTTCACTGGAGTCTAAAATGTTAAAAGCATTCTTTTTTTTTTTTGTGGTACCGGGGATTGAACACAGGGGCCTTCTACTTCCACGCTACGCCCCCGGCCCTATTTTTTATACTTTATTTTGAAACCGGGTCTCACGAAGTTGCGGAGGGCCTCACTAAGGAGAGAGAGAGAGAGAGAGAGACAGGGAGAGAGAGAGCAAGAGAGCTGAGGCTGGCCGCGAACCCGGATCCTCTGGTCTCCGCCTCCCAAAGTACTGGGATTACAAGCGTGCGCCGCCACGCCCGGCTAAAAGCATTCTTAAGGAAACACAGCAAAAAAGATTATCTCCAAGCAGTATTTTCACTCCATGCCACATAATAAACACTGCATACGTGAGTTATTACATTAACTTTTTATAAAGTCATGCACTGTCACCATCCTCTGCTATAACTGTTCTTTCAACTCTAGAAAAGAATTATAAGTGAGAAAAAGTAAAATATATAATTTAATCAAATGTGTAATTGTATCCCAATATAAGTTGTCTTCCCTCCTGCCTGTAGCTGAACAATTTAAATGGTTGGTGAATTAGTGAAACATGGCTACTGAATCGTAAGTGCATGACACTTTGTATTCAATTTGCTAAACAATAATGAGAAGTTATTTTTGTTTATTTATTGATATCCTTCTCCTTTCAAAAAAATATTGGTATAAAGATCAACAAGATGGAAGTAACAGGTTTAGCTTAATATGAGGGCGAGATCTCTGATATCACAATAACAGAAACTGAACAAAGAGGAACAATATAAAAATGTACATTCCCAAAGTACAAAGATGGCCTGAACGATACGTAAGACACTTCTCTCTTCTAAAAGTACACAATTCGTGGTTTTTCCCATTTTGCCTTTTAGCCTCAATGTTGTCTTTTGTACGCGATTAACTATAGATCATGAAATACATACTTCTTGTTAAAATTTCTTGTATTCTTGTTAAAATTTCATTAAAATTAACATTTGTTCTTTCTAATAATTTTATTTCACAAAATAATTATTTTGTCTTTAATGATAAAGTGTTTAGTTCATTATGTGTTCTTTACAGGTGAAGAGAATTTGGTTTGAACAAAGCAGGTGATTGATATGTGGGAGCCACTCAGAATACAACCTGAGGATTATTTACATTTAAAAAATGATTATTTACACTTTAAAAAAGGAGCCCAGGACATAATATTCTTTATAATTGATAATTTTATTGTGCTTTATTTGATCTTTCAATCACTACTAAAGATGTGAAAAAACGATTTAAGCTCCAGCCTATCTTCTCACAGCGTAGTTTTATGGTTTGAAAGAAAAAATTTAAGAAATGTCTCACCATGAAAATTCAGCATTGCTACAAACATAGAAGTGGGGCGGCCCTTTCAAAATGCTTGTGAAAACCATCGGTTTGCTATGATTTACAGTAATCTGGCCAGATAAGAGGCAACAAATCAAATTTTCCAGACCCATTATTTTGAACACATGGAGGTTACAGCGCCAACTTGTATTTTCATCAAACCACTTTATTAAAGTGGAATGGTACTTCCCACTTCTATTGCTCATCTCCCTTTAAAGAAAAATTGCTCACAGAAAACATGCAAATTTTTATTCATTTTGTTTGTTCTTAGAAAATTTTCAAGATTGAATATTCTATTTAGTGTTTTGTTTTGTATTTTTGTTTTGCTTTTTGTTTGGGTATTTTTTTTTTTTTTGGTGGTACTGGGGATTGAACCCAGGGGAATTCTACCTCCAAGCCACACCCCCAGCCCTTTTTATTTTTGTTTTGAAACAGTGTCTCACAAGGTCGCTGAGAGTCTCCTTGTTCAATTACTGAGGCTGGTTTCAAACGTGTGATCCTTCAGTCTCAGCCTCCCAAATACTGGAATTACAGGCATGAGCCACCATGCCCGACTCAGTGTTAGAATTTAATAAATGGAAATATATTTAAAAAATCATATACCTTGGAAGCAATCTATAATGCTATAAAATTTCAATACGGTCTATGAATATAAAATAAAATGCACTACATTTTATGGCATTCAGATTAACATCAGAATTACATAATACGGTATAAAGGTAGGTGGTTTTATTTTCACATTAAAATACATAATTTTAATTTTGTATTAAAATGACCCCGTCGTGAGGGTCATTTTATTCTGTAAAGCTAAATGGGAAAAGCAAGTACTCATAATGAAAGAGTGCAATCTTATAAACACTAAAATATCAAAATTCCCATCTTGACTTAGTACATTCATGCAAAAGGAATAGATAAAGGTTAGGCTGACATTAGAGTTTTGGGGTTTTTTTTTTTGCCTAAGTTCTAAAATTTTAACATATTTTCCATACTAATATGTCAAAATATATGTAACTTTGAATCACAGAGAGAATCTGCAAATTTCACTTCAAAATTAAAACCCCCCTAGGTTTATAAAACTAACTTCCTATTGATCCTCACTGGTTCAAAGCCAAGATAAAATGCTGCAAAGCAAAACATCTCAAAGTCAAATTTTTACCATGTTTCACCTGTTCAATAATTTTCTTCCGTCATGTCTTCCACAGCATCTTTTGCTCACAGTTAAGATGCTGAACCCCACTCCACCCCGACACACAGATACTTCTAATAACATCTCTTCTCTTAGTTGGAGGAGCTGACCTCCTCCCATTCTCTGTGACTGTGATGGGATTCCCAGCCATATCACCACATCCTGGCCATAGAAGAGCACATATTGCAGATATTGTGTAGTTACAGTGCCCCAGCAACCTATCCATGCTGATTAGCTTAGGAATCTGCACCTTCCCATAGTTAAGTTCTAATGCTTCCATGCAATGCTACATTTACAATTTTATAGCACATAAATAAAGAGCTCCTGAGTCCTGTCTTTTGTATCCTCAAAACAGGCTCATGATTCAAGATCACTGCGAACAACTAAACTGGATAAAATGAAGCAGTAATGAAAGAGATCCTAATCCCCGAGAAGAAAAGAAAGATGATGTATCAGGGATGCACAACAAGTATTTTGTTGATGTTACTTAGCTATAACAAATACAATGCTATTCACAATTATCACAGCTTCACAACTTTTTACACACATACACACAAATGCACACACTTCAAAATAAGATGCCCAAATTACCCACAAGTCTGTTTTCCCTTTCCAAACACTCTGGTAGTACCATCTTTACCATCCCCCCTGCACCACCAGCATCTTCTCCAAGAGCCACTGCACCCACCTCTAACATCCTGCACCCAGACTTTCACTCTTGATGATTCTTCAAAAGATCATCTGCGGTGATCTTTTTTTTTTTTTGTGGTACCGGGGATTGAACCCAGGGGCGTTCTACCTCCGCGCTACACTCCCGGCCCTATTTTTTTATGCTTTATTTTGAAACCGGGTCTCCTGAAGTTGCGGAGGGCCTCACTAGGTAGAGAGAGAGAGAGAGACAGGGAGAGAGAGAGAGAGAGAGAGAGAGAGTGAGCTGAGGCTGGCCACGAACCCGGATCCTCCGGTCTCCGCCTCCCAAAGTACTGGGATTACAAGCGTGCGCCACCACGCCTGGCTGTGGTGATCTTTTGAAAAGAAAACTTATTTTTTGTGTTCCTGTCTTGACCTAGGCTCTCCCACTGTTCAACCATTACCTCTAGGATAAAATCCCAAACCTTTACAATACTTCAGGCTTTATCAGATCTGATCACTGCCTGCTTTTCAGATCTGATATCTGACCTCCTTTCTAACCACACTAGCATTTCTGCTGTTTTATTGGCATATATCAAGTTTGTTTCTGCAGTTTCCTTTTGTTCCAAATGCCTGGATCACTCTGATCGGATATCTGACTTCTTTTCACTCGGGTAATTTCTGAAGTATTATCTCTTAAGAGAAAGTTCCATTATCTACTCTCTGTGAATCTCCTGTTATTTGTATTCACCTTGTCACTTATCACCACATTAAATTATACTATGTATTATTTATTCCTTATTCTACCCCAAAATGTGAAAGCGACAAGATTAGAAGCTTGCTTTACTCTTAGAACTCTGTAATCCATGTGTCTATATGAGTGATTGGCTCATGATAGGTGTCCTATATGTGTGTTTAATAATGAGGGAATTATAAATAAATGAATAGAGTAGAGAGCTCAAGTAAGATAAGAACAAAAGATTACAGAATGAACTTGGCAACACAGAAGTTCCAATGCCCTGTGGAAAAGTTGTTTTACTGCTTTGGCTACATAAAACTTGCAAGGTAGTAAGTTAAGGAAGTGCAGATGAGGTAAGACAAAAAGTCTCTATTTACAGAAAGACTACATAACTTGTAGGAGTTTTTAAATAATGTATGGTAAGTTGAAAATCAAATAAGAGCAAAAATAAAATTCTTTAAAGAGATTTGCTTGCAAATAGCAATCGAATTACCCAAATTACCTAATATGAATTAGAAGGAGAACAAAGGAAAAGAGAAGATATGGTGTTTTTGTTTGCATCTTAAAAAATAATTTGAAAACCTTGAATTTGTTTATAGATTTTAAGCAATAAGCCAACAAATATAGAAAGCTTGAAGGTATGATAAAAACAATCATTATTAGAACAAGACTTTAGCAAGAGAGGCAATGATGGGTCCAGTTTAGAACACAGATTGAGGAGTTTGGGATATACAGGAGAGAATGATGAAGATTGGTGATGATAATGTAACAGGAACAATGATAATAGAAATAATAATGAAAATAGACGACACTGATCTTAGTGTTACATGAGTATCAATTCAATTGATGTCTCTGTGAATTAACATACAAAATGTCAGAAGAGCCCCAACTCGATAGCTTCTACTTTCTTTGGGAGCAAATAAGTGAGTTCCTACAATGAGAAAAAAAAAGGTAATTTATAAAGCTTAACAAGAATAGAGAGTTTTACAATAGTAGCTTATAGAAATACAGATAAAAGCTGACTCAGGAACACAAAACAATCACCAGAAAGTGTTCCTGCTCTAACTAAGAGCCAGAGACCATTCGTCTGTAGTGACACCAATTCCTACAGCCACATAGGCCTCAATAGCAAAAACTGGGATGTAGAAGATCTGAAATTTAGTCTCAAATACATTAACAAATAGAGCCGTGTGGCTCCAGACAAGTCAACTCACAGGCAACTAGTTGCTGCAGCAAATAATGGGGAATTTTACAACAGGCTTATGTTCAATTCCCAGAACTCACTAAATATTTGTGTTGCCTTTTGAAATTTACATAAACTGAGTCTCAATGTCTTAATCTGTAAAATGAGAATAACGGTAGTAACCACCAAATAAAGTAACACATGTAAAGTGCCTACACATTTCTAAGTAAACTCCTAGTGGTAAGTATTTAGGTATTGTTAGTCCTATGGTTCTTAATCTAACCTTCATCCTCATTGCAAAATCATAACAATCTTTGCCTTATATTTAGAATGCATGCCTGAAATAAATCATCTCTAAAGAATTTTCTAGATCCAAATGCACATTATTCTAGTAATACCTTCCCTTGGTGAATATCAGTTAACCTAATACTAAAATCAGAAGAAAGTAGCCTAGGGAAATGATAGAGGCTGCTACCCTGCAACTGTATTATTTGTATTTTGTCACTTATATACACACATTTTAAATAATTATGTGTTTGGGCCCATATAAAGGAGTGAAGGCTTAAAATAATATAACTTCTGTGCTGTTTGTAATATAAACCTTTATAATACAGGAAAAGCTCCTCTAACATTAGTGAGTCTCCATAGTCTAGAGTACATATAATCACCTGGAAAATCCTGCGGTTCTTGTGTCCTATGTGCTATATTTTTATTTGTGAGAGTATATAAAGTCCCTAGATTTAGGAATAAATGTATGCAATTGTTTCTGCATATCATGCTCTAAAATGTTAGTGGTAGAAAAGTTGTATCATGTCCAGATAAGGTCCCCAGTGGACAAGGGCTTCCAACCATATAGCCTATGTCCTACATTTTTATCCAATATGAAATTTGAGGAGTTAATTACTAAGACTCCATCACATCCATTCATGGGTTTTCCACTATTCATGTAACTGAAATTTTTTATAATAAATCTCAAAAAGATTTTATTAATTAGAATAATGGATGCTACTATCACCACCTATCTTAAAATGCCAGTGTCTTAACATAGAATATTTTCTTTTATATAATAGGACACTGATGCTATTTCTTGGATGACCTTATACATGGTGACCCTGGTAACTAAGATTCTTTGTGTCTTATGGTTATACCATCCTGTAGGGCCTTGGAATTCCTCGTTTCCCATTGTTAGATTATGGGTAGAAACCGAGAGAAAGCAGTCACGCACGTTTCTTAGTTATATCTGGACTGTGAAGTGAATGACAAACATTATCTCTATTTTGGTTTGACATGTTAAAAACTGATCACATGACCTTACGAAGACATAAGGGATAGTAGGGGGAACTGCTGAAAATGGTGGTACCTAGCTTGACAGGCACTTCCTAGCAATAATTCTACCCTGCAGAGAGAAGGGATCCTTTGTTCTATGGCTTTGTATTTGCCCATAGATGGATATCAATGAGTATAAATTACATATTCAAAATCACAATGTGAAGGCCGGGCATGGTGGCGCACACTTGTAATCCCAGTACTTTGGGAGGCGGAGACCAGAGGATCCGGGTTCGCGGCCAGCCTCAGCTCTCAGCTCTCTCTCTACCTCTCTCTCTCTCCCCCTTTCTCTCTCTCTTTCTACTTAGTGAGGCCCTCCGCAACTTTGTGAGACCCGGTTTCA
>PVJS01035598.1:5345-21013 GCA_004027185.1 Glis glis | reverse complement strand
GGGGGCGCGCACAAACGGCGGCGGGCGCGCGCCGGGAAAGCCGGGTGTGGGGGAAAGCAGGGCAAGGGGCCGGAGGTTATTCCCGAGCTGGGAAACAACGCACAACCGCGCGTGCAAAGGCTCGGAGGTGCCGCCTCCTCTGACAGGTGACTTGGGACCTCAGGGAGCAGAGTCGCATGGTGCATGGAGGGGAAGATTGAGAACGGGTTAGGGAGGCGCCCTGGAGTCAAAATCTTGAGTGCAGGGGCTTTTTATGTTTAAAATAAACTTAAAAATAAATATAGCCGGGCGCGGTGGCGCACACCTGTAATCCCAGTGCTTGAGAGGCTGAGACAGGAGGATCGCAGGTTCGAGGACAGCCCCAGCAAGTAGTGAGACGCTCAGCAATCTAGCGAGACCCCGTTTCAGAATAAAAATAAAATCGGGTTGGCGGTGTAGCTCAGATGTAGAATGCCCCTGGGTTCAATCCCCAGTACCACAAAAATAAATAAATAAGTAAATAAACAAATCTATTCATTTATAAATGCATAATTTATAAATGTATTTATATGTAATATATTCCAAAACGCGTGGAATACATGTTGTTATGAAATATAATGAAACTACTACCCATGAGTACACCATCCTACTCAGGAACGGGAAAGTGCCTAGTCTACATGCTCCACCTGTGGCCCTCCCTTACGGTCTTCTTCCCTGCCTCCCCATCCTGAGTTTTGTGTCTGTGGCGTCCTTGGTTTGTGTGTGTTTGAGGCAGAGTTTCGCTGTATTGCCCAGACTGGGCTCCAGCTCCTGGGCTCAGAACATACTCCTGCCCCAGCCTCTGGCGGAGCTGGGAATTCAGGTGCCCCCCCCCACCACACAGGGCCTTGCCCTTTCTGTTTGGTTTTTAAGTCTCTTCTTTGCATCCCTAATACACTGTTCTGTTTTGTATATTTGAAATTTTATTTTTTAAAATGGTGTATGGTCTGGATATTTGTGACCTCCCAAAAGTCGTAGATATAAATCCTAACCCCCAAGGGAGATGGTATTAGGAGGTGAGGTTTTTGGAAGAAATCAGGTCAGGAGAGTGGACCCCTCGGGTGTGGGATTAGTGTACTGTATTACAAAGCGAGGGATCCCATCCTCTGTGTGAGAATGCAGAGGTTGCCATCTTAGCACCAGGAGGGCGGCCCTCACCAGACACTGAACCTGCTGGCACAGATGGTGCCCTGCCCAGCCTCCAGACTGTGAGAAATGAATCTCTGTTGTCTATCACGTATTTTGTTATAGCACCACACAGGCTAAGACAAATGGTATCATGCTCTATGTTCTCTTCTGCTGTGTTCTTCTCTCAAAGTCATTGCTGTGGTACATGCACACTGCTGTAAAGAACTGGAATTCATTTTCACTGTGATAAGATAATCCACTCTGCATTTATACCATGATTTATTGATCTATTGATAAAGTCACTGGGTTAGTTGGTTGATTGGTTCATTGGTTTTCTGATTTGGGGTTGGAACAAATTGTGTTCTTGTGTATGCATGCAAGGGATTCCCTGGGATTTAATACCTAGGAGGGTATGCAAATGTCCAACTTTTCAACTGGGGGTACCAGTTTTACTTCTACCAACAATGTGTTAGAATTCTTATTTATTTACATCTTCATCAATACTTAGCACTATCACAATTCTTACTTTTTCCAGGTGAGTGGATTTAAAAAATAGCATTTTACTAAAGTTTTAATTTGCATCTTTCTGATCATTTATAAAGATGAAACCTTTACATATATTTATCAGCCATTTAGATTTCCTCTTTTTAAAAAAAGTTCATGTCTTTTGCCCATTTTTCTTGGGTCTTCTCATTGATTTGCAGGATCTGTTTGTATATTCTTGATAATCATCTTTAGTTGATTATACTTGTTTACACAGACAGACATTCCTCCATATCTGCAGGTTCAGCATGCTAAGATTCAACCAAGCACAGACTGAAAATAGTTTTCTTAAATCGTGGGCTAGGAGTGTAGGTCAGTGGCAGAGCATTTGCCTGTCACACAGGAAGCTCTGTGTTCCCTTCCCCCAGCACCACCAAAAAAAAAGTGTCTGTTGAACCTGTACAGACTTATCATTATCATTATTCTCTAAACAACATAATATAACAGCTAGTTACTTAACATTTGAACCTTGATCTTGAACTTCCAGCCTCTAGAACAGTTAAAAAATATAAGTCTGGCTGAGCGTGGTGGTGCCTATAACCCCAGGACCTGGGAGGCTGAGACAGGAGGATCTCAAGTTTGAGGAAGGCCTTAGCAATGTTCCGAGACTCTCAGCAACTTCTTAAGACCCTGTCTCAAAATAAAAAAATAAAAAGGGCTGGAGCTGTAGCTTGGAGTCAGGATGCCCCTGGGTTCAATCCCTAGTACCAGGAAGGAGGAAGAAGGAAGGAAAAAAGAAATTGGAATTCTGTTAAGACAAGCAGTCAGTTATTTTGTTACAGCAACCCTAGGAAGGCATACATCCTCTCTCCTTATTTCTCAGCAGGAAGAACTGAGTCTGGGTGGGGGAAAGGGTACCCTGGCCTCAGGCCACAAGATCTGCACTGCTGGGGAGGACGGGACCCAGATCCGATTCCCATGCAGGGCTCCATGTCCCCGCTCAACTGGTCTCTCCAGGTTTGGTTTCTCCTCCCACTGCATATAGATTACTCTTCCTGAACACACTCCCAATGGAATTCCCCCATTCCAGCACCTTCTGCCACCGAGCTCCACCTCCCCAGCAGGTTCTGAACAAGCTTCTTGGCTGACTACCCAAAGGCCTTTCAGTTATGACTCGAGCCAGAGCGTCTCAAACATGAATGCACATCAGAGTCACCTGGAGCACAAGCTAAAATGCAAGTTCCTGGGCCTCGCCTCTAGAAAGTCCTCTTTATTAGACCTGGGGTGGAGCCCCAAAGTTTGCGTTTCTGGCAAATTTCCGGGTGTTGCTGAAGCTGCAGAGGAGCACAGGTTGAGTAGCCCTGGTTCCAACAGCTTATCCCGGGTCCCGCATGCACTCTCCCCTACATCCCAGGAGTGCTGAGTCTTGCCCCATGCACTTGACCCTTCACCCAGCCTGGTCCTGCCAGCAGTTCCCTGCCCGCCAAGTCTGACACCATGGTCAGCTCTGGGGACCTCCCCAGCTAAGGCTAAAGTTGAGAAGTTGTGCCACATGATTTTTTTTGGTGGGGGGGCAACTCAACTGTACAGAATGATGGGTTTTATTGTGCCATATTTGCATGTATATAAAAACACAGTTTAGCAGGGTGTGGTGGTACACCCTTGTAATCCCAGTACTTGGGAAGCTGAGACCAGAGGATTCAGGTTCACCGCCAGCCTCGGCTACTTAATGAGGCCCTCTGCAACTTAGCCAGACCCTGTTTCAAAATAAACAATAAAAAATAGGGCTGGGGGTGGAGCTGGGAGGTGGAATGCCCCTGGGTTCAATCCCCAATACCGCAAAAAAAAAAAAAACACAGTTTGATTAATTTCACTCCCCGATAACCTCCCACTCTCCCATCCTCCCTCCTCAGGTGGCCTCCCTGGTCACTTGTCTACTTTCCTGGCAACCCCTTTTTTCCTCTAGCCTCCACATAAGAGGGAAAACATATACTCTTCTGAGTCTGGCTTACTTCGTTCAACGTCACGGGCCCGGTTCCATTCATTTTCCTGCAAATGACACATTTCCTTCTTCTTTACGGTTGGATAAAGCTCCATGTAAAGCGAAAACCCTACTCAAATTTGAGCCAGGGCTGGAAGGACTCTTCATGAAGCACAGCCATCTGGGCCGAGACGCAGGCCTCCTGTGAGACACTGCTAGATCACCTCAACACACAGGAACAAAAGGAGACTCGGAGAGGAGACCCGTGTGCGGGCACACAGCACGCCAGCGCGGAGGCGGAGAAGAAGCCAGGTCCCCTTCAGGTGCAGCTGTGCGCTCCGCGGTGCCGCCCTGCCTTCTCTGAGCCTCAGGGGCCCTCCTCTCCCGCCCTCCTCCCACTCCACCGTCTGAAACCCCGGCTGGGCCTGGGCATTTCCATCTGATGCTGAAATGGAGCCTCTGGGAACTGTAAAACTTGGAAAAAGAAGAGTGGGGAAAAGGGCAGGGAGACGAGGGTAAGAGGTGGGGCCGATTAGTGGGGAGCGGAAGGGGCATGCTGGCTGCTCCAGGCAGTCCAGGAAGCTGGGGGCGCGGCTTCTCCTGGAACCTGCACACGTGTACCGCCACCCCTTCCTCTTGGCCCGGCGAGGGCTCAGGAGCCCCGGGAAGCACAAACCCTAGCTGGCCCCACAGGAGTCAGCCCCTGGCTTCCCTCTGCCATGCGGATTGCCTCAGACCCCGAGGGGCAGCTAGTTGGTTAGCTAGTGCCAGCGTCCCGCCCCCGGACGCGGAGTTTCTGCCGACCGCCCCCGCCGGCCGGAGCTGCGGGCTGTGCGGTGCATCACCGGGGCTGGCCTGGGGTGGGCCCTGGAGGTGGACCGCGGCCCTCCCAGGTCCCAGGTGGCTCCCGGCGGCACTAGGACCCAGCAGGGCGCAGGTGAGACTTAGCAGCTGGGAGGGCCGTCCCCGCCAGGACCCTGGCCTGGCCAGGGGGAGTCAGTCCCGGGGAGCAGGGCTACTGGAATCAGGATCTGCCGCTCGAGTCATGTCACCTGGAGAAAAGCTGGACCCGATTCCTGACAGCTTCATCCTGCAGCCGCCAGTCTTCCACCCGGTGAGCAGCCGTCCTCAGGTCTCAGCCCCCCCTCCCTTCCAGCTGAGCCCAGACTCCCCTGGATGGAGGGGTGGAGAGGACCTCGGATCGGGCTCTGCTTCCCCCAGGACTCGCTCAGGGTTCGGGAAGCTTGAGCTTAGCAAAGTGCCTGAGCAGCTAATTCCCACCACGGTGTGAATGACAGCTGGGCTGCCAGGGTCCCTACATTTTACCTGCAACACCTGGGTTCTTACTTTTTTCTTTCTTTCTTTCTCCCCCCCCCCAGGGGTATTCTCCCTCTGAGCTACACTCCCAGCCCTATTTTTTATTCTTTATTTGGAAACAGGGTCTCATTAAGTTGCAGAGGACCTTACTAAGTAGCTGAGGCTGGCCTGGAGCCTGCGATCCTCCTATCTCAGCCTCCCAAATACTGGGATTACAAGCATGTGCCACCACGCCCGCCCGGCTTTACATTTTATAATTGGAGACCCAGGGCTGTGCCCCTACTGGGAAGGGTGGCTGGGGGGGGATCATTGAGGGAGGCACTAATTACTGGGAAGGGCAGCCTCATCTCCAGCAGGGGAGTGACAAGTCTGGGGGAACCTCCCAATCAGAGATGGGGGTGGAGGGGGTCCTCTTTTCTTCCTCCCGTTCAGTACCCAGGAGACTTGGAAGCCAGGCAATGGTTTACAGAAGGCTGAGCTCCCGGCAGACATTCCCACTAATGAGCACTAATTATCACTTTCCCTGGCTTGGCTCTCTCCTCCCAGGAGGGCTGTATTTGCTCAGTTAATTACACACCCTGCTGGGAGCCTGGAGAAGGGAAGCCTCTGAACGGCTGAGCCCTGCTGGGCTTCGGGCTGAGCTCTGACAGGTGGGGATCCTGGCCTCCCGTGTCTCCCCAGGGGCCTGAGTAATGGGCTGAAGCAGCTGCCCAGGTCCCTGAAGCAGCTGCCCAGGTCCCAGGGGCTGCTTGCTTCACAGGTTGGGAGCTGCCACCTGGAGGGACACGCTGGGGACTCTCAGGTCTTTCTAGATGATGTGGGCTTCTGAACACTGCTGGGGGTTGGAAATCAATATATGAAGACAGCTCTGTGATGCTTCCGGGGTGTACCAGTGTCTTATCACACTTCTGCAAGCATCTCTGCAGAGTGCATGCTGAGCCAGGCTGGGCGCTGAGCCTGCCGAAGGGAAAGACAAGGCTTCTGCTTTGGGGGGGCTTGTGGTCACCCCGGAAAAAATAGCCGGCTCCTCTACATCAGGGGCGAGGGCCAAGCTTGCCCCTGTGAGCAGTGTGCCCTGGGAGCTCAGGGGAGGGAAGGAATAACCCAGGCACCGCATGGAGAATGCTGGGAGAAGGCTTCAGGGAAAGGGGGAGCAGAGGAACAGCCCCAGGAAAGGCAGGGCAGTTGGGAAAGTGTGTGGTGCATTTTAGGAAGGCCCCGCAGCATCTGTGTGGGAAAGATGGGCCCAGGAATGCTGTGGGGTCGTTCACCGTCAGGCATCTGTCCAGGGGTTCACATTGGGTCAGCTCTTAGTACCCAGCTCATTCATTCTGCCTACCTCGTGGTTCCCAGACTCCAGCTGTGAACCCGTCCTCAAGGAGCCTCAATCCCAGGCTTCTGGGGATCTGGGTGGCACCCGATGAATGGCAAGCCTCACTGGGGACACGGCAGCCTGTTGAGCCCGAGCAGCTGGGGAGAGCGAGCTGGTCAGTGCTCCAGGGTGAAGGCGGAGTTGAACTGGGCTTCGCCGAGGCACATTCCCCAGGGCAATGTGGCTTTGATATATATTGGTCCAAGAAAAATGAGCAGGTGGAAGAGTGTTTCAAATAAAAGTGATTTTCCCCTCTAAGGACATTTTCTGTTTGGGGTGGAAAAGTTGAATTTTCTTTCCTTCCCTCTCCTCCCTCCCCCCTCCCCAGACAAAGGGTCCCTTGGCCCTTTCTCTGACCCGCATGCACGGTTTTCTCCTTCGTTCAGGTGGTTCCTTATGTCACAACAATTTTCGGCGGTCTGCACGCAGGCAAGATGGTCATGCTGCAGGGGGTGGTCCCTCTGAAAGCACACAGGTAAGGGGGTGGCTGGGGGGCTGCTGAAGCTCAGCTTTACAGCCATCCATCTGGAGGCTCCTCTCTGCCCTTGGGATCTCTGTGTGTCTCTAAGCGGGATGGTACTTTGAGAGCCTAGCAGCCCATCAGGTTTCAGGTGGACTTCCAGTGTGGCTGCAGCCTGTGTCCCCGGCCAGATATCGCCATTCACTTCAACCCCCGCTTCCACACCACCAAGCCCCACGTCATCTGCAACACCCTGCACGGTGGACACTGGCAAAAGGAGGCCCGGTGGCCCGGCCTGGCCCTGCAGAGAGGGGCCAGCTTCCTCATCCTCTTTCTCTTTGGGAACGAGGAGGTGAAGGTGAGAGGGAGGGACATTGGGGGATCTAGAACTTGTTTCCTTTCACCCATCCTTCTCCCCAGCCAGTTCCCCCACCTTGTTGTGTTGAGTGACATTGCAGGGAGAGAAGCAAGGAGCTGCCACGCCTAGTTCCAGGCTGCCCTGAGCCCACGAGGCAGCAAGGAAACTCTAGGCTCTGGAGAGAGCTCCACTACCCTAGTCAAAGGAAGCATTTAGGAGCACCTGCTGATGTCAGGCACTATTCTAAGCCATTTACTTGGGGGAGAATCAAACCCAGGGTTTTGTACATGCTAGGCAAGTGCTCTACCACTGAGCTATATCCCCAGCCCCTCTAAGCTCTTTAAATATATCAGCTCACTGGATCCTGCCTGCAACCTGCTGAAGTGGGTTCTTTCATTGTCCCCATCTTATAGAGGAGGCAGCAGGGTCAGGGAGAGAGGACTTGACTGCAGGCTTTGACCTCTGATATGAACTTCTGCTAGAAGGATGACCAGATCTTCAGACAGCTCCAGGCAGCTGGGGAGAGAGGGACTGAGAGATGAGTTACCACCCAGCCCCCTTAAGCCTCACTCAGTTTTATCACCTGCCAATGGGGTGATGGTGAAGCTCCAAGTTTGCTGAGAAGGGGAAGTGCTTCCCCAGGGGGCAGAGGGGAGCATTAAAGGTGCCAGCTCTGCCATCTGCTAGCTCTGCAACCTTAGGAAGGTCTCTTAAGCTCATCTGTAAAGTGTACCTACCTCACAGAGTTGGTGTGAAGCCGAATGAGGAAAAAGCCCGGTAGAAGTGCTAGCCAATGCCTCAAACATGATTATGAACCAGTGAACTTTAGCTGATGTTGAGCCAGGCTCTGTCTACCTTTCCAGGTGAGTGTAAATGGACAGCACTTTCTCCACTACCGCTACCGGCTCCCGCTGTCTCGGGTGGACACCCTGGGTATATTTGGCGACATCTATGTGAAGGCTGTTGGATTCCTGAACATCAGTGTAAGTTTCCTCAGAGCCAAGGCCTGGGCAGTGGTAGCCTCTGACTTCCCCTGACACCTGGACGGACCCAGCCCAGCATTCACTCACCCACCCCAGACTGAGAAACAGAGGAGGCCTGTACACCAGTAGTACCCCAGGGGGAGGGGATCCACAGAAGTGTCCCACGTGAGTGGGGTGAAGGGAAGAGAAGGTATTTCGGTCAGCATTCTCAGTGCTGTAATCCAAAACACCTGACCACCACAGCTTAGAGGAAGGAAGATTTGTTTCATCACAGTTCTGGAGATTTCAGGGGCTCGGTCCATGTTAGGCCAGGTTACATCGATGGAGCTCAAGGCATGGTGATGGGAGGAGAGAGAGAGCGCGCGCAAAGGCTCTGCTCTCACATCACAGAAGCCAGAAGCAAGAGAGAACAAGCAAGGGAATTCAAGGACACAAACACAATCCCCAAGGCCACGCCCCCAGTGACCACCTCCTCCAGCCACACCCCACCTACATAGGTTACCACACAATAAATCCATTACAATGGATGTATCCACCATGAGATTATAACCCTCGTGATTTAATTATATCAGCTCTCACCATCAATACATGAGCTCTTTCAGGGGGCATTCTATATCTAGAACATAATAGAAGGTGACAGCAGAAAGGGACCCAGCCACAGGCAGGAATCTGTACTGGCTGTGGGGTCTAGTTTGCACTGAGGAGCACGGGCCAGGAGGCAAAGGACTTGGCACATGGGGACCCAAACATGTCCTCTGTGTTGGGCCCCATGTGCTTGGTCCTTTCCCTGAAAATCCACTCAATGATATAGCCTGCTGGCTGTATCATTCCCACCTGATGAACTTTTCCAAAATACAGATCTCTGGGACCTGCTACCAGAGATTCTGATTCTGAGATGGGGCCTAGGAAGCGGTAGACTTGAAACACCAGACAGAAACCAGTGACCAGCTGTGTGGGGAGCAAGCAGAGCAGGGTAGGCGGGCCAAATAAATGGCTCTTGGGGCGTACAGTGGCCCTGGATGTCCCTCTTTCTTCTCTTCCTGAACAGCCATTTGTGGAGGGCAGCAGAGAGTATCCAGTTGGACACGTAAGTCTCTTGGGAGCAAGGTTGGAGCATGTGGTCGGACACGGCTAGACAGAGCCACACTCGCAGATCCATCCGATCCTCCCTCTTCCTCCTGCATGACCTGCCATTCACACCGCACAAGGCCCAGCCGCTCTTTCCCTCCTGCTCCCCCAGCCCCTTGAGAGCCTGGATTTGCCTCTCCCAGCCCTTCTCCAGGGCCAGCTCAGAAGATGGGTGGGGTGGGCTGGCTGCCCCGGGGGGCCAGGTCCACAATCCCCATCGGGAGATGCCTTTCAGTTGGAGCTTTTGATTCTGAGAGCAACCCTGCGGGGTGGCTGGGGTGGGCCTCACAGGACAGAGGAGAGATGGGCCAACAAACTTGCCCAAGGTGTGAGATCAGATGCACCATCCAGTTCCTCCCCACTGCTCCAGGGTTGGTGGGCCTCTGGGTTCAAGAGGACCCCAGTGGAGATCCAATGGCTCCCCTGCTGCTATGAGAGACGCAAACTCCAGTATCCCTGGTGTGTAGGAATAGCAGCAAGAGGCTCCGTTTCCCCAAGCAAACCCCAATGGCCTCCTCTTTCTTTCCTGACAGCCCTTCGTGCTGCAGAGCTCCAGGCTGGTGAGTGACACTCCCTCCTTGTGTCCCCTGGACATGTGGTCCTTTCTCTGTTCCCTCGGGGCTGGGAAGGCAGCCTGAGTAGGAGTCTGAGGAGCTCCCCATGGTGGGAAAGCCCTCAGCCTCAGCAAAACTGCAGGCTGTGGGTAGGCCAGGCAGCTCCAGGCTGAAACTCCAGCTTCATTTTACCTTTTCTCCATTAATTCTGCAAATAAATATTGAGTGCTGTCTGTGCTGGGCCCAGTGCCAGGATCGAAGATAGAACGACAAGCCAGTCCTAGCCCTCCAATTATTCACAAGCTGGTGGAGGGATGAACCACTGAACAGTCATTACCGTTCAGGGCACAGTCTGGGAGAAGCACAGGATGCTCAGATACCAGGGCACTGAGCTCAGCCTGGAGGGAAGGTGTTTAAGAGGCCTGCAGTAGGTGTTTAATAAGTAAGCAGAGCTGGCAGCACGCCCACGGCAGAAACTTGTCTGCCCCGGGGCTCCACAGGCCACTGAGCGTAACCCGGGAAGCTGTTCCTGGAGGCAGAGGCCCTACCTGAGCCACCTGTGATTACCTTCTTAGTCATCTCCCCTGTTCCTTTAGGAGGTGCCCTGCTCACGTGCTCTTCCTCGGGGTCTCTGGCCTGGGCAAGTCATCATAGTCCGGGGACTAGTTTTGCAAAAGCCGAAGGAGTAAGTATACAACTAAATGTGGCTTCTTTTAATTTTCCAGCCCCACCACTTACTCCCCTTCTTAGAGATGAGAAAACAGAGTAACAGAGAGAAATAAGTCGTCCAAGGTCACAGATCTCATGAAAGTCAGGCTGAGATTGGGACCAGCAGCCCCACCTGCAGGAGCATCTTCTCTACTAGTCTTGAATTCAGGCCTCAGGAAGAGGCATTTTCAGGCACAGCTGAGTCCCAGGGAGTGGATGTGACCTCCCACAGTGACAGTGTTTGTTTTAGGAAATAGCCAGACTGCCACAGAGAGTAGGACTGCCTGGTACTTGGAAGCCAAGACTTGGAGAGACACTATTACTAAGTGGATGCTGCCTGGCTTCTCCTCCAGGGGGCACTCAAACCCAAAGGTGCAGCACAAATCCACTTAGACAAGGGCCAATCTGCTCGCCCACCTGCTGCCGGCCTACCTTGAGGAAATGCATTGAATTGTATGGTTTTTTCCAGGCCCGATTGCTAGGACACTTAGTACCTGTGCAACCTTGGGGCGGTTACTTTTCTTCTCTATGCCTTAGTTTCCTTTTCTGTAAAGGGGGTAATAATGCCGGCCTCAGGGGTGGTACTTAGAATAGTACCTGGCACACAGTAAGTGTTCCACAAAGTGGGTGGTATCAGAATTGCCTCAGAGCAGGCAGGGGGAGGGGAGGGGCAGCACCCTGTGAGCTCCCTGCTTTGTTTTGGTTTTTAAGTCACTGACCCCACTAAACTCTCGCCCTGCCTCCTGATCACACATGTGGACTCGGGTGGGCGTGAAGCACAACTCACTGGGTACTATGGGATTCCAAAGCCAGGCGTGACTCGTTGGCGTCCTGGTTTTGCCTCTTATAAACTGTAAGTACTTGGGCAAGTCGCTATAACTCTCTGAGTCTGAGTTTCTCTGTTTAAAAAAAAAAAAGGAGAAAGGTCATCTCAGCCTAATGGGGAAAATGCAAAGGTGCTCAGTGACCAAAAGAACACCTCTCTCCCCCAAACCCTGGAGACGTGAGACCGGGCCCATATCCTCGCTCAGAGTCACGTAGTCATTATTAGTAACACAGCGAATAACTACTGTTTCTCAGGGTCGTGAATGACAAGTCCCCAGAGGCCAGACATAAGCCTGATCATGCCAGATCTTCTGCTTATTTTTAAAGAATTAAAAATCTTCATTAAGCCGGGCATGGTGGCACATGCTTGTAATCCCAGTACTCGGGAGGCTGAGACAGGAGGATCCAGGTGTGCGGCCAGCCTCAGCTACTTAGTGAGGCCCTCAGCAACCTAGTGAGACCTGTTTCAAAATAAAGAATAAAAAATAGGTCTGGGGGTGGAGCTCGGAGGTAGATCTGCCCCTGGGTTCAATCCCCAGTACTGCAAAAAAATCTTCATTAATATAAACTCAGATTTTGAATATGGTACTCATTTAAACTTGGAGAATACTGTAGTCCAGCTGATCTGCTGCAATTTTCTGACACAATTGATGGCTTGAATTGGACAGAGGGAGCAAGAGTTGGAGGACTGGGGTTCACTTGCAATCGAATCTGCTCCCTGCACTGAGTAGGGAGTACAGCTGTACCTACAAGACCTTGGCAGAGTTTTGCTGGCCATCTAAAGGGAGTCCCTTGTCCGGTCTAGGGTTGTGCCAGACGGGGGTGAGTTAGGGGATACAGAAGCCCCAAAGAGCTCTCAGGCCAGTGGGAAGATGAAGTTTGGGGTTGGGGACTCGGGACTGGGCCAGACCAGCTCCCAGCCACGGTGGCCCTGCTGCCCCACACAGTCCGTCCTTCAGGACCCTGCCTTGCAGGCCTCTTCCAAGCTGGAAATTCACGAAGCCTCCTGCTGAGGTAGATCCACAGGAGTCTCTGAGAGGCCACCGCAGCGCGGGCTTCTCCCGCTTTGTCCCCCCATCCGCATCCTGGCCCTCTTACTCTCAACTCCTTCCTGCTGGGGAGTCGGCCAACAGCAGCCTCAAGGCCGTGTTTCAAAGAAAGTGACTTCAGAAGCTCCAAGACGGGGCAGATTCCAGGGGCCCTATTGAGAGGCAGATACTAGGATATAGAAATACGCCCCCCAATTCTGAAATCATGGATCCTGGTTCATGTCCCAGCTGGAGGCCCCACAGCCATCACTAGTAACAGAACAAGTCATTCAGCTTCCTGTCCTCACCAGTTTAAATGGACTGACCAACCTCACGGCACCGGGGTTTCGTGAGGATTAAGGAAAGGCAAACCCTGGCTTCTGTAAAACACCTACTGTGTGCCTGGGACTTGCTAGTTTTCTTCTCTCTCTCCCTCTCTCTCTCTCTCTCTCTCTCTCTCTCTCTCTCTCTCTCTGTGTATGTATGTATTGTATGGCTTTATGACATAAATATTGTATTATACAATAATATTTTTGAAGCAATAGGTATACTTCAGTTCTTATTATATACCAGGCACTGTTCTAAGTAAACACTTTACATATATTAACTCATTAAATGCTAACAACAGCCCCACACGACACTTACAGTACTATTACTATCCCTACAGTACAGATGAGGAGACAGACACAGAGAGACTAAGTGACCTTCCAACGTCACAGGACCAGAAAGTAGCGGGGCCAGGGTTGAACCCCGGCCACCTGGCTCCAACTGCCAAGCTATTTGCAAAATATTTAGGACAATACCTGGCACATAGTTAGTGCTCAATAAATTTTAGCTACTACTCTTATTTTAATTATCCCTACTGTCAGGAGGAGAAACTGAGGCTCAGGCTGGGTAATGCCTCCACCCCCGCCAGGGTCCTCTGGTCAGTAGATGGCAGCTCAGGGATTCAGTCTCAGGTCTGTTTATTGCTCGTGTTCTTTCCACTCCTCCGAGCTGTCATGTGTCCAAGGGTCCAGCCCTGAGCCTGTCCTAGGCACTTAACACCTGGCATCTCTGGATCTTCCCGCTGCTCCCCAACTCCCTCGGGGTGTGCAGGGGCCTGTGGGCAATGGAGACCAAGCCCCTTCTCTGACCTGTTTCCTGCAGATTCACTCTGAGCCTGAGGGATGCGGCTGCCCAAGTTCCTGTGACACTCCGGGCTTCCTTCGCAGACAGAACGCTGGCCTGGGTCTCCCACTGGGGACGCAAGAAGCTGATCTCAGCCCCCTTCCTCTTTTATCCCCAGCGATTCTTCGAGGTGGGTCTGATCCAAGCAACCACATCCCTCCAGGAGAGAGGGCAGAACTGAAGTCCCGTAATGGTCCGAGAGACTATGGGGCAAGTCCTGGGTGGGTGGGCAGGGCAGATGTCATCAGGCTGGGGAGCCAGAGCCAGCCCAACAGAGAAAATGTCTAGGCGTTGGCCCCAAACCCGCCACACTGATGCCAGAGTTCCAGGGCCCAGAAACCCAGGCATAATTAATGCAGGTGGGGGCCCAAGCATCACCTTCGTTTAAAATAAGAAAACCCCTGAATGATTCCAATGTGCAGTCAGGGTTGAGAACTACTTCTCAACAGAAACCAACCCCAGTTGTAGAAAGTAAACTGAGGCCCAAAACCAGGAAGATACTTGGCGAAGGCCACAGTGGACTGGTGACAAGCTGTACCTCTCCGGGTCCAGTTTTTGGGTCCTCTGAGGGAAGCACGTCAGGTGGGCATGGGCGGGTCTGTCTGGAAGCCACCACCCACACAAGCCCTTCTCGCCAGGTGCTGCTCCTATGCCAGGAGGGAGCGCTGAAGCTGGCACTCAATGGGCAGGGGCTGGGGACCATCAGCCTGGACCAGCAGGCCCTGGAGCGGCTGCGGGAGCTCCGGATCAGTGGAAGCATCCAGCTCTACTGTGTCCATTACTGAGGAGGGTTCCAGGGGGACCCTGGCCAGAGAAGAAGGCCAGCCCATACCCAAGACCCCACAGTATGACCCCCATTGTGCTGTCTCCATTAAACTGTCCACGGTCACCACTATGTCAGGCCTAGTTCACTTCCGGGTCACAAGCCTGACTGCAGGGGCGTCGAGGGAAGGCGCTGGGTGTGAAAGTCGCTCCAGCGCTGTGCTTCCCTCCACCAGGAGCCTGGGATTTGGCTCCATCTTCCTTTGGGGCCCAGATATTGCTCTTATGTGGACAGGTTTCGTAGTCCAACAAAGATACTCAAAAACAGTTTAAAGTATTCAGACATTCACCTCCTTCTTTCTCCCCCCGCCCCGTGGTGCTGGGGATTGAACCCAGGGACACTCTACCTCTGAGCTACACCCCCAGCCCGATTTTATTTTTTATTTTGAAACAGGGTCTCACTAAGTTGCTGAGGGCCCTGCTAAGTTGCTGAGGCTGTCCTCAAACCTGTGATCCTCTTGTCTCAGCCTCCGAAGAACTGGGATTACAGGTGTGCACCACCACGCCCTGCTCATTTGTTTCATTCTTACCCAGAAGTTCTGGAGAAAATGGCCCAGTCAGTCCTCACTGCACCACTCCCAGGCCACACGGCTGGAGCTCTGCGGCCGCCCTCTGTAGGCTCCAGCCACTGAGAAGTCAAATCAAGTGTGGATGAGATCTACCCGGTTTCCTAAGCCCCGGGCCTGGGATTGACACACACCACCTACACTCACGTGTCACCAGCGAGCACTCAGTCACAGGCTCAGAAAGCCTCTGCCCAAAGAGACACACAGCTGCTCATATGTTTTTGACCAAAGCAAGTCACAGATCCATACCCCAGAAAAACACACTAATAATGGGCCCAGAAAGGGAGAGAACCAAATATCTATCAGTAGCCCTACAGGGACTTTAGTACAGTCATGTGCCACATGTCCACGTTTCGGTCAACTGACTGAATATTCGATGGTGGTCCCTTAAGATTATAATATAACCTAGGTGTGCTGTACGCAGTAGCATCGAGATTTGTGTAAGTATGCTCTATGATGGTCCCACAACGATGAACTTGCAAACGGTGCGTTTCTCAGAAGTTATCTCCATCATTAGGTGACACATGATCGTATTTGGCAAATTAAGTAGACCAGGAAAAAAGAAAGGATATAGAGAATTTGAATTATATAACCAAATAGCTGAAATGAGTAAGTATCTTTATAACTTGGTATCCCATAGCAGAGAGCAACAGTCTTCCCTCCTACCCTTTTTCCAAGATCGATGGATCATTTATCTACCACAAGGAGAAATCTTAGTAAGTTCCCCAGAGTAGAAATTTTCTTTTTTTTTTTTTTTTTTTTTTTTG
>PVJS01035597.1:0-20917 GCA_004027185.1 Glis glis | reverse complement strand
GAGAGAGCGAGAGAGCTGAGGCTGGCCGCGAACCCGGATCCTCCGGTCTCTGCCTCCCAAAGTACTGGGATTACAAGCGTGCGCCATCACGCCTGGCCAAATTATTATTTTAAGTTATATATTTTCTTTATATATGATGAACACAGATCCTTTGCCAAATGTATATTCAATAATATTTTGTCTCATGCTCTGATTTGCTTTTTCACTCTCTGCATATTGTTTTGGATGAAGGAAGTATACAATTTTGATGAAGTTTAATATATCTAATGTTTTACAGTCTAAGAAGTTGTTTTATTTAAGGAATTATTGCAAAATGAAAACTACAATGACTTTGTCCAATGTTTTCTTCTCAACAATTTATAATTTTGGCTTTTAAGTCCATTATATCTTATAATTTAATTTTTTACAAGTATAAAGTAAAGAATAAAATTTACTTTTTCTGAAGATAGCTAAACAAATATTCAGTAACACTTCTTGAAAAGATTATTTTTCCTTTGGCATTAACTTGTAACTTGGTTCAAAATAAATTTGTCATATATGTTGATGTCTAATTATATGCTTTTTGTTATGTTACATTTATCTATAAGTCTATTTTAAATAAAGACCATACTTTATTATTTTAGTTTTTAAATATTGAAGTAAGATAATACAAATATTTTATTTTTGCTCTTATTTTTTCAAAATTGCTTCACAATTCTATATTGTTTAAATTTAAATTTCCATATAAATTTTCATAATCTATAAAATGCAAATTATACCTTTAAACATGTCTTCTTTATTGAATACACTATACAAAAATGTGAAATATTTATTTCTGTTTACAGCAATAAAAGTTAAGAAAATTAAAATGTTAAAAGTATACTCTAACAGTAACAAAATGTCACTTACTTGGGATTAAAATCAAAATTTAAATTCTCCTTTTAACCACAGCTAAAACATGGTGGTAAGTGAGAGAAGGCACAAGTGAATAAGCATCACATTTTCACAGATTAAGGTATTCAGAAAGAAGAATTTTAATTTTTTTATGTTATTGGGGAATGAACCCAGTGGCATTCTACCTCTGAGCTATGTTTTATTCCTATTTCATTTTTTTATTTTGAAACAGGATCTCACTAATTTACTGTACTCTTCTGGCTTGAATCTGCAATTCTCTCGTCTCAGCCTCCCAAGTACTGAGGTTATAGGTGTGTGCCACCACACCTAGCTGAGATTCAGAAATGTAGTGATAAGAATTTGCTATACATTTTATAAATACATTATAATACAATCAAAATTTAACTGTGCATATGTATATGTCTATGTGTATGTCTGTGTGTAAATTGGCAATTCAGTCATTAAAACTATAAAGTAGCAAAGGTCCAGTAATATAAACAATAGAAAAAAGAGCCTTTTTTGGTAACAAAACAGCATGGGTTATTATATCTATAGTAATTAAGTAGGTATGATATAGAGATAGAAACACAGACCAATGAAACAAACTAGAGGTCAGAAAAGCATATCTCTGCATATATGGTCCCTGACTTGGGGTGAAAATGTCATTTCAGATTGTTTTGTAAATGGATAATAGTGAATCCACTAGAGCTCCTTATGGGGGGAAAAAGGTGTTTTCAATACTACTGTACACCATACACAAAAATTCAATTCCAACTAAATTATATGACTAAATTTAAATTACAAAACAAACTTTTGGAGATGAAATTATGTTCATGAACATGAAATAGAAAGAAATTGTTAATCTGGCTTTGAAAAGTACAACCCATAAAGGAAGAAAGGAAAAATGTGACAACATTCAAATCAAGAAATTATTTTAATCAGCAGATATTACTAATACGCAGATATGGTATTTTTGTAGGTGTGAAAATTCTAACTTATAGCAAAATGAGATCCAACTTCATATCTGTAAAGAAAGCTAAAATTAAAAATTCTGACAATACCTAGACCTAGCAAGGAGTAAAGTAACTCATTAAATTCTCCCTATTGTAGCATCATTTCTATTAACCAAAAAAACTAAAAAAATGAAAACAATTAGTCTGCAATAATATTCCTATAATGGAATGTTACCCAGTAAAAAATTGTGCCATTAAATACCAAAATATAGATGAATTAAGAATAATAACTTTTTGTGACAAAGCTAGATAAAAATAATACATGCTGCATGATTCCACTTATGCAAATCTTATAAAAAGATAAAATTATTCTATAGTTCTTAGGTATGTGTGCATTGATAGCAAATTTAAAAGAATATCAAGGAAATGATTACCATGAAAATAAGGGTAACAATTATCTTTAAGTGGAGTGTGGTGAAGTCTGGTATGGGAGACAAAAGAAATATTAATTAAACATAATGAACAAAGTTGGGACCTTATAGAAATTTACTTATAATAACTTATACAGCATATACTTAAAGAGAATTTTTCATATTTACAATAAAAATTTGGCTTTTCTAATAGTGGTGTATTCCTTACAGCAAAGAGGAAGCAACCTTCTTCTGGGCTATTTCAAAAGCTACAGCAGTAGTGTGGACATGCAGATAATACCTAACAGATTAAAATCAGAATTTCTCTGTTTCAAACACAAGACTTCCATACACTGTGTGATGCAAATGCCTTCGGTCAATTTGTTTTTCTTTTGCTGGTCCATTTATATCACTTTGACACTGACAAAACCAGAAATCAACTAGAGCTGCATCTGGCTCTTTGAGCTAGCAGGTTGCATGCAGAAATTAGTAATAGAATCACACCCCCAAATCAACTAGAACCAAAGATATTTTTCAGTTTTCTCTGATGAACAGCCTCAAAATCACATATATAAATATTCCTGGTATTTTTTATGAAGTTGACTTGCAAATTTCATAATTTCTTGTGTTCTTGCTCTCTTCACTCACCTCCATGTCTACATTTTTCCTTGCCTTGAAAATTAGTAGAAAAATACTTTGGGCTTTGTTGTAAAGAAATTATTGCCTTTCTTCTGAAAACAAGATATATTCTTAAGTAGGAAAATTGGAGTCTCTTTCAGAAAGTTCCACAAGTCATACCAATTGTTAATATTAAATCTGTCTTGATGAAAATTTGAATGTTACATAAGAGATTCTCATGGTTGTAATTTGTAGACTGAATTTCTGAGTTTGTTTTTATTATTGTACTATACAAGAAATAGATATGTAGGCAATGATCAAAAGAGTTCCTGAAATTTTGGTATTGATTTTAGGTTAGAATTTTTAGACATGGAACTCTTTCAGCTATTTATTTATTCATTGTCCACCTTTTTATCCATCCATCCCTCCATCTATTCATCTACCTATCCATCCATCCATCTTCTCTCTCTTTCTCTCTCTCCCTGTGTATGTGTGTGTATGCATGCGTTTGCGTGTCTTATCACAGTGCTGTCTTAAACAACAATCCCTTCTCCTGATTTTTTGATTTCTAATTTCCCTTAAGTTAGTTTCTGAGAGCAGTTTCTTGAACCCAAAAGTGACATCTTCAGAGACCAAGCAATTTCAAATGACCTAAAACAAAATTTGCTTTGTTGTTTTGGCACTAAAGCAAAAGGTAGCAGCTGTAGTTTCCAATAGTCGTGACTCATGAGAAGTCTCTGTAAGATATTACAATTACATAATTTCAAATACACTATTAACCCTATAAGTCTGTACTGATAAAAAATTTCTAAGAAAAATTATGATATGTATAGTTTAATTTAGGTAATAAGCCCATTATTTTAATCTAAGATTCTGTGATTGGCAGATAATCAGAAAATATGTGTGATAGAATGGGACTGGTTCTCAAATGAAGAGATGCTGGGCAGGTGAAATAGAAGAGATGCTAAGTCTATTAGGGAATAAAGAAATGTGTACTCAATTTCCACTTCTTACTTTAGTTGGCCACATAATTATGAGCAAACTGCTAAAGATAATAGTATATAAAACTATAATACAATGGCAAGTTTGTACAAGTTGAGCTTCATGTTTCTTTCCATCTAATATTTTATGTGTAAAGGTAAGTAATTGACATTTATTTGTGTTTATGGAACTAATTTCCCCTGATTAGGACTAAAGCTGAGTATATATTATTTCAACTCTTTTTCTTCTATGAAAGCATATAATTCTGCAATGAACCTTAACTGCGAAACTGTGGAATTACTAGTTCATAGTCTGCAGTTGACCTTGGGACACAGAGTTCCTTGCTCTTGAAATGCATGGAAGTTCCATAGACTATGAAGGGGTCCTGCTCTTCTATCCCTAACTCTTTATATAAACAATTTAGTGCTTTAAATTTTTTTCTTCAGCTTTCAAGAAACATTTTACCAAAATTGGACTTATTTATTAGTTCATATATAATTTATAAAATTTTATGTGGTTTTTGCTTTGCTATTCTAGTTTTCTTTCAGAGCAGTATCAATTCACAATTTTATAATTCTATGGAAAAGATATCAAGACTTAGAATAGTACTTTAACTTGAAAGATGTACCTGGGTTACTGAAACTGAATTCTCATCAGCTGAGGTATGGAGGGAGTGATCATGAGTTTAAGGATTTTGAATTTAAGGATCATGAGTTTAAGGCCAGCCTGGGCAACATAGTGAGACCCTGTCTCAAAAAACAGAACAAATTTAAAAATCACTGTACAAGCCAGTCGTGGTGACACATGCCTGTAATGTACTTGGGAGGCTGAGACAGGAGGATCACAGGTTTGAGGATAGCCTTAGCAACCTGGCAATGAGGAGTTAGGTATTGTGTAGGCAGCATGGAAACAGGACTCCCAGGAGGTAAGGGTTAAGAAAAACAACATCCAGACCCCCTCCACAAGAAGGAAGGTGGTTCCGCGTTGTTCATCAGACCTGAACACAAACAATTAAATGTGGAGGAGTGGAAAAAAGATGTCAGGAACCAAAGATCTATGTGCACCAACCTTAGACTCATGGGTGTTGCTAAAGTATAGACCAGGGAACAAACGTGCAGAACAAACAGTCTAATGACTTCAGGAAATTAAAGGCCATAGATGACAAATTAAGTCAAGAAAAACAAGATGAAAAATGGGGACTTTCTTCATCGGTTGATGTCTATACATAGGGGCTTCAAACATATATAAAGCCCTATGCTTAGCACCAATATCGGCTACCCTCTCGGGACCCCTCCCCTGTGTGGGAGCTTTGACCCTGCTTTAACCCCTCTTTGGTGGATCGAGTGGACTTCAGGAAAAGGCAGTGTGCAATTGATGGTGCTTGGCCCAGGCTACACTCAGGCAGTGTAAGAAAGTCCCTATTGGACTGTGGACTCTGCCAAGGCTCCTAGGGGTGATCGGCCTCTCTGCTTGCTTCCTCCTTTAAAATAAACTTCCTACTTTCACTTTCCTGGTGTCTGCAGATTTCATTCTTCAACTCTGTAAAACAAAGACTCGGTAAGAAGATTGGTACCAGCAAGACTCTCAGCAACCTAGAGAGACTGGCAAGACCCCATTTCAAAAAAAAAAAAAAAAAAGGCTGAGGATGTAGCATGGAGGTAGAATGCTTCTGGGTTCAATCCCCAGTACCACAAAACATAATAAAATAAATACAAATCATTATATAATCATACACAAACAAAAGCAGATGAGAGTTATCTTTCAGTTTATATTTTTGTTATTTCAAATTTTAAGGTAAAAAATAATAAAACCAATATTTCCCTCATTTATTATTTCCTGTAGATGTGAATATAACTTTAAAATTAACCCCTGGATGGGCAATTAGAGAGACAAAGGGCATATTTTAAATTTTGAGTGGTATTGCTAAATTGACTTAGCTGAAGTTTTGCCAATTTAAGTGTGTGTGTGTGTGTGTGTGTGTGTGTGTGTGTGTGTGTAGGTAGGTTTACAATGAGTGTTTTGCCCCCATTGCTTTGTTTTGTTTTGGTGTGATACAAAGCATCAAAGCATATAGTCTTAGTTTTCCATTGATGTTTTAACAAATTTCCAGAAATTTAGTGACCTAAAACAACACAAATTTATTATTTTACCGTTCAGTAGTTCAGAAGTCCAAGATGGATTTTACTAGGCTAAAAGGAAATGAAGGTGGCAGCGGAGCTGTATTCTTTTCTCTGCTTCCTTGCTCTTTACAGCTTCTAGAAGCTGCCAGTGTTTCTTGACTCATGACCTCCTTCCTACATCTCAGTATTTACATCTCTTTGTGTAGACACATCTTCTGACTCAGGCTTCTGCCTCTTTCTCCCCTTTTTAAAAACTCTAGTGGGTGTATTGGATCCATCGGGAGAATCCTGACTAATCTCCCTATCTTAAAGTCAGCTGATTAGCAAACTTATTGCTATCTGCAACCTTAACTTCCCTTTGTTATGAAACCTAGCATAGCATATTTATGTGTTGGGATTATGACATGGGCATATTTGGACAAGAGACATTAATTCTGTCTACCATATATACCACAGAATTAAATTTTATTTCTTTTACTTTAGGGAAGAGTGTTCATCACTTATTTAAGAAACAAGTGATTCTTGTTGATTCATTAAGTCAAACCACTGCCTCATATACCTAATGCATTTTATTATGAATGTTATATAGAGGTAGAAACAAAAGGTTTTTCACTAAAGTAAAAATTCATCCTTCAAAGAGTCTTGGAGATGTCCTTCATATATTAAAATAAGAAATGTGATTAAAGATGTTAGTAAATATTATTAAATATTTTACTTATTTAAATATTAACTAGTAAGTCATTTGTGTTGCATTTTCTTTCATGTTTATTGAATAGAACCCACCTTGCCTAATTGCTTTTCCTATTGGCTTTTCAAAGCTGTGCTAAGTCTTTAAGGAAAAAAAAGTTTCCTGCTGTTGTTCTTCATAAGAATTGGCAGAAGAAAATTCAGCTTGGCCTATCAGATTCAGCTTTTTATCCCCATCCTGGCTTGTAAGGGCCTACAAGGAAAAACTGAGGAAGGGCTGATAATAATATCTTCCCTGTGAGCTTTCTTTCTTTTTTTTTTCCAATGAACTTTAACTTTTTTTAGGTTAACCATATAAGAATGAATTTAAATACAAAAGTAAAACATATTTTGAGGATAAAATATTAGTTTAGTCATTGCACTGTGTATTTCAAATGTATATTAAAATATTAAAGTATGGATAGTAGATAAAATATTTCATATGTTATTTCTATATTTGCTTAATTTCTAATATTAAAGACTAATTTTGAAGTCATGAAGATAAATAAATATACACTAATATTTATGTAATTATTCTGAAAATTACAAGCCTACAATTGGACTATTCAATTAAAAGTAAATTTTTATTTTAAGAAAAAATTTAAGGGGTATATGAGCTGGCATTGGATTACAGAATACAATAATATGGCAAATTCACAGTTTGCTATAAAAAAGTAAAATGAATAAAAATATCATGTATAAAGTAGTAGTAAGGACATATTTTACCCATAATTTGCTTGCATGCCTTATATTTTGTGCAGATTTTGCCTTTTTCTGATCATACACCTGAAAATTGAGTACAAATTTTGAAATGCATAATCTAATGAATGCAGTGATTTTAAAATAAGGATAAAGCACTTTGTTCTCAATTAGATGAGTAACTTTATGTTCCCTTTAATTTGATGACATTTATAATAAAATAGCACATATTTAGTTGACAGAAAATTCAAGAGATCATTTTACTTGCCAAAACAAATCTGTTGTTCTTTTGTAGCTATAAGCAGAACATTTCCTTTTGATTTATGACACCAATATAAAATTACAATGCAGTTTTATTATAATCAGTAGAATCTAAAATGATATTACTGAATGCAGGCATAGAAGAGACTAGTAGCATCGTGATAATTAAAAATTAATTTATATACTTAGAACAGTTTACCAGTTGTGTGTTTCAATATCTTTAAATACAAATACATCTTAGATTTAGATTCTTTGTTGTGCTTTTAGAGAAAAAACAAGGTTTAAAAACAAAAATTACAAAAATGTGATTATTTCACTCTCTATGTTTTTCTTTGATTCATGTGAAGTTGCATTAATTAAGACAATGAGAACCTAGAGTGTACTATAAGATTAACACCGTGAATAACATCAGAAACAAAGAGTTTATTAATAGGTAGAGTTAATTCTACCTATGAAATCACACAGAGAAGTTTAATTATGTACTCTAATTTAGTCTGTCAATGTTTTGCTCATACCTTTGCCAATTTTCATAATAAATTAACTCTAAAATAACTTGTCATTGATTATTTTTGTCATATAAATAGAGGAATTTCCAAATATCTGATCTACAACATCGAGTATCAAGATCACAAAGGCATTGTCTTGCTGGAAATTAAATCTATCTGTCATTGTGTCCTGGACAGATGGTTTTAAAACACTAACAGAGCTTTGAAAAGTAAGAGACAGCACACATGCAGCACAGTATTTTCAATTAGTATTTTAATTATGCCTTGTGAAATCTAGTGATACTTTTTTATTTCCCAAAAATAAATGAAGTAAATCTCATCAGAGTTATCTACCCCTATGGATAGCCATTTATATGATAAACCTCTTTGATCTACAACTGCATTACAAAAACCCAATTGTCTCATGCTGTTCGTGGAAGTCAGTAATAGGACACAGACTGTGATGCTATTAAGGCAATCCAATAACAATATTAGAATGTCTACTAAAATATCACAAATGAACACCAAAATTTTACATAGAGTTTGCTTCTGTTTTACTGTTTTGCCAGTAAATAATATTACTAATGTAATTATGTTTCCCATCCAATAAATTCAACTTTTGCCCCAAATCACAGCATTGCATTCACCATACTAAAATAAAATGTCTTTCCATTCTAGACAGGGCTTGGTAATTCTGTATGGTTTTCAAATTGTAAATATTTTGTTAACTTTGCATTTATGATATTTTGACACTCTAATGTCTAAGCATTAAATTTTAGTAAGTTTTGTTAAATTATTTAAACTATCTCAATTCAGAATAACAATTTTGCTTATACTGTTAAATTTTCAATTCAGAATAACAATTTTGCTTATACTGTTAAATTTAAGAAGAACAAAATATACTTAAGAAAATGGTTTTGAATAAAATTCATAAAAATGTTCTCTCTGAAAACAGGGTATTTATGATCTTACTAATCACAAAATTCTTTTACCACTTATCCAGTATTTTTTCTTTCATGATAATCCTCCCTAATCTGAAATTAAACAAAGTAGTGTTTTCACTATTTCATAGCATATCAGCACCTTAAACTAGAATGTTCACTTCTGATGATGGGTACCCTGGTAAAGTTCATATATCTAAAGGTTCCCAGCTATGATTCATTTTAATCCTTAACTTACTAGCTGGAGTTCATCACCCTAGAAATATACCAAATGCAGACTTTCTCCTTTCTTATTCACATTTTTTTTTTTTTTTTTGCGGTACCGGGGATTGAACCCAGGGGCATTCTACCTCCACGCTACACCCCTGGCCCTATTTTTTATACTTTATTTTGAAACCGGATCTCACGAAGTTGCGGAGGGCCTCACTAAGTAGAGAGAGAGAGAGAGAGAGAGAGAGAGAGAGAGAGAGAGCTGAGGCTGGCCGCGAACCCGGATACCCCGATCTCCACCTCCCAAAATACTGGGATTACAAGCGTGCGCCACCACGCCCGGCTTATTCATATATTTCAAGGTTTAATGCTCTTTTCTTCCTTCATTGTTTCATTCAACTTTGAAAATGCTCATTATATGCAAAAAATAATATGAGCTTCAAAGATGATTCAAACTATTTCCCTTCTTCAAGATTATTATTGTTTGATAGGAAAGATATAAACTAGGCAGAATTTCATAAAACAAACTAAAAGCACCATAAGGTCAGTACACAGTGGGTACTGAGAGGAAGACAGTCCAACAAACACCAATTAAGGATATTCTATGATCCTCAACAGTTACGGTTCTTTAGCAACAACAGTGTTTCTGATATGTAGTGTGAAGAAATTGAACCATAAAGATTAAATAATTTCCAATGATCAAACTTAGTGATTGATTCGAATAAAGATTACATTCTGAGCTATTGCTTAGCCACTAGGACAAAGCCACATTTCTGTGATGCTTATATTGTGAAATGTTATCAGGTCTAAGAATTTTTTTATTGATCAAATTCATGATCAAAATAATTATTATGTCTTATGGGTTGAGTATAGGAAACTAAATACTTGGGAGTTTCTATTTGTTTCTTAATGGGTGGGAATTCCTATAAAAATAAGAATCATTTGAAAAATATGTAAATATTTGGAAATATATTCAATGCAGGATGAAATACATGACATTTCACTGTAAGAAGACAATAAAATTAAGCTCCATGGACATGGTGGAAAGTCGTCACTTTGGATATCTACAATCTTCCACAAAATAATAACCTTTGATCATTCTGAACACTATCACTGCATTTCCTCTGATAAAGTTAGTGAGGAACTCTAAAGAAAAGCTCTTGAGAATAGACTGGTACAGTTGTCATAATTCTAATAAAAGCTTAATGTAACTTAAAACTATTTCACACATCCAGATGGACTAGGGTTATATAGTAATACTTGCTATTTTTATAGTTACCTCAGTCCATGGTACTAGTTTCAGTAGAAACAATATGTAAGTGTGACCTACCCTGTGGCTATGCAATGTTTCTCTCAAAACAAAGAGCATTTACCAATGGACCTTTTGGATATCTCACAAAGTCCAAATGTGGGTAATTATGTAATGCATTTTTGGTCACTCAAAATGTTCAAGTCATTTCAAGTGGCAGCTATAGCATTCTGTCTCCTCTTCAACATTATATTTCCTATGTGTGCGATATGTAAAGTTCTTATTTAGCATTTGTCCATATACTAGGCCAATCTCAGCCTCTCTTGCATAGTTTTTAACCATGTCATTTCTCTCTACACAGGAATACATCTTGAAACCTCAGGCTAAATGTTCTATTCTATATGCATAACAATAAATCCTCAGTCCTGCTGGGGGCCACATTCACAGCTTTCTAATAATTAACTGACCACCAGCAAGCATATTCCATATAGAATTTAAAGAATCAAAACATGTTTCTTAATACCCCTTTTAGTAAAATTGATTTTTATCATTTTTCTTCCATTTTCTTAACATTTTAAATAAATTAACCACTGATCAAGGCAAAGGTTATTTTTTAGCACAGTTTAATCCTTTTTACATATTTAATTGGCATCAAGGGTTTCTATTTTCCTGTAAAAGTTGTTGGAATATAAAGCTCTGGGCTTGGGTCCAAAAGATTTATGACAAAGATTTGGTAGAGAAATGTACAACATTAAAAATACAAGTGACCCCCACTTATAAACAGTTTTTGAATTTGAGAGTTTGAATAAGTTTATCAGTCTGGATAGTATACATTTTAAGAAACAAAATTATCATATTTCATATATTCTTAGGTAATAGAATGTGATATGACATCTCACACCAAATCAAAATTATATTTTCTGCATTCTTTCATACCAAGGTGCTATCCTGTATCTATTCATTGATATTATGTGCATTAATATGTGATAAAACTAGAATTATTATGGAGCAGTTATTAAATGGCAGATGCTTTTGTCTCCTACACTTTGGGAGAGAAAAGATATCTAAGTAAGTGTAAAGAACTAAAAGTTGACTAAAGACAGGAGAAAATGTCTAAAGAGTCATGAGGAGATTTAAACATTCATGTGAAAAAAAATAAGGTGTGTAAACTGTCAGATACTTGCTGTGGTAAATATTTACTTGTTATTGTGTTTACCTGCAAACAGAATAGATTCTTCCAAGGGAATAAATAAATGCAAAACAGGAGCAGGGCTTGGTCAAGAAGCCTCAGTTCTTTGGAAGGAGGCAGGCATGACTTCAGAAAGTACTGTATGTTCTAACATTATTTGCCTTTAATTTACTAATGTTTATATAATGTTCATTGGGTAATAACTTTAAAAATACATCTTCTGATCTACGAGTGATACTATCATGCTGGTAAATTGCATCCGCAAAGCAGAAATGGAACATTATAAAGAAGTAGAAGCAATCCCAAAGAAGAAACCATTCTTTATAAATTTGGAATAGAGACAGTCACCAAATCAGGAGCAAAACATGGGCGGCCTGTGAAGCTATCAGAGGTGTTTCTCTCTCAAAGAAGAGAACAAAATGGATTCCACTTGAACATTCCAGAGTGTAATATATACAATCTAAAAATTAAGTTTTAATAAGTGAAGAATAGACATTCATTTTTAATTTGCTAAACTCAAAGATATGTCAGTGAATCTTCATATACTTTTATCATTATATAGGTCTATTAAATTTATAAATACCTCAGAAAAACATACTATACTAATTAATTTTCATTTGTAGAAAATAAATGTAGAGTATTTTCTTTATTAAATGTCTGGTAAATAATAATGCAAGACAGGGATTAGATCCTACTTATATTGTATAGACCTGTTATATTTAAAGATATCCTAACTTTCTAGTGTAATTAAAATATTTGAATTTTAGGATTTGCTATGAAAATCCTATCCTAAACATAATATGAAGTGAGATTTTTCAAATAATTCTTTACACAGTTTAACATGCTTTCAATCCTCTTGTCATATTTTAATAAAGGATTGTACTAACCCTGATTTAAAGCTCTGTTGGGAAATTGCAAAGTATATATCATGAAGAAAAGATGAGCCTATCTTCAAGGACATTTTTACATTTCCCAAAGAGCAATATTCAAGACATCTGTATGAAGACAAATTTGCCCATACTTAATTTATACAATTTCATTTTCTTAAGATCATTTAAAAATCATCCTAGCAATATATTTTTCCAGGTGATCCTGTAACACGTTTTCTGGAGCATCCTTGCCTTCTCTGTCATCTTCATGAAGCCAAGGAGGAAGGCCACCAACTTTTTTTTTATGATAGCATTCTCATATGATTTCTTAAAAGAAAAAGCAAGATATGATTTCTTAAAAGAAAAAGTAACAAAAATGTTCATTTTGACTGTGACTTTTTAGTTGCTATTCTACTTTCTTCACTTTCTCCTAAATCACCAAAGGTTGGAAAATAACAGGAAATTTTGGAGGTGCACAGGCACATGAATCAAGTCTTCAAACTTAATGGTGAAATAGTACTGTGTATGAGTCTAGGCGCTGCGATGAAGGGTTATTTTCAGTAAACGTTGAAAGGTTGACAGTAGTTGCTTTGTAGATTTGGAAAAAAACCAAGGTGATATCAATCATACACAATTGCTCTTTTAGTGCTAGGAATTTCTTTAGAAGAAAGAATTTCTTTGAAGTGCTGAATTTAAGCCATGAGATAGACTTCTTGGAAACTTCGTACAAACGTATCATTGACACATTAAAAATATTAGCGAATAAAATAACGTAAAATTTGTTCTCTTTGTGTTAATCTGTGCATGTTTTTCTTTTTGTTTTTATCTATTTACCTCTGTTTTGATGCTATTATAAAGATAATAGGTTGAGCACTAAGTATAAGTATCTGAATGCCAGTCAGTATTTATACACTTTTAACTTGTTGCATCTAAACTAGCCAAATGGACCAGCCAACCTTAGACTGTAAATTTCCTAAGATTATCATAATGCCAAACATTTAGACCCATTTTAAGAAAAGATAGCATTAAAAAACATTGTTATTTTCAGAAAAAAAGATGTGATTTGAAAGTGAACTGAGGGTTGGAATGAATTAATTCACCCAGAGAAAAAGTAACATTGGCTTATTAAGAAGTGATCAGTCTTTCTAGCAGTGTGTGGTCAGAGTATTCTATTTATTTTCTATCTCAACTCAGAGCATGGTTTAGGTTATGATGGAGAAATAGTGAAAGTTGGGAAAGGAAAGGTAAAGATATTAAAAACTGGAAGAAAAGTGTTAAGGATTTCAAAAGCTTTTTCTTTTATTTCACTGGCCCATTGTATTTTAGAAATACATTTGTTGTCTATATCTTCTCTTCCTTCAAAATAGATTTACACATCTCTCAAACGTTTTGTTATAGTATTTTTTCTTACATTGTCTCCTTTCAAATAATGAGCTTATTACTGCTGAAGTAATTATATTGTTATATTTTAAAGAGAAATAAGTATATTGAATTGAAAGGGAATGTGCTCTTTAGCCTCTCCACTTAAAAAGTTATGCTAGAGGAGCTTTCTAATGTGAAGCCATTCCATTTATTGATTCTCGATTTTATTTCCTGAGCTTTGGGTAATAGCTGACAATTCTGTGTTTTTCCTTCTGCAAATGCCTACCAATTAATACAAATGCAGGTCATTTATATTTTTTTAAGATTCTGGCTTTATGTAAACAAGATTATCCTAAAAGATTATTCTATTTTCATCACATAATATTAAATTCTGAAAATCTTTCTATGCCCATATTTATGGTTTATGTTTGTCTTTATAGCTTCTGATTTGACTTGTGATATTTTTTTCAACTTTCTAACACTAGTTAGAGATTTCTGGCAAACCTACTTATCTCCTTTCTTGTTGGATTCCTGCCCTTGGACATCCTGTAAGTTACTCAATTTCAATGGCTAAAAGTTCTTCAAGCCCTTATTGTTCCATATGTATCTTCTGTATCCCTTAATAAATTTACGAAGCCCACTCAGCTGCTCAGAACTAAAACCTAGCAGTCTTTCCTAATGTGTCAATATTTTTTGACACATTTTTTGACACAGCCTGCAATAGTCTATTCATTACAATCTATTTATAGGTGTAATTACAATCTATTTATAGGTGTAATACTCATAAGATTATAAAACCTAATGTCTCTCCTATAAACTTAGTTATCTTCTTGCCAGTGGCAACAAATTGTTTTTGACAAACCACAGTCATTTACTATGACAAATTTTAACCAATATTACTACTTTTAAGACTTGTTGGCTAATTATTATTTAATATTTGAATAAAGCTTGCATACCTTTGGGCTAAGATTCTATTACATTTAACCCAGTGGACCCATTCCTAGAAAATATTAACAATAACAAAATCACAGATGTGCAGAAGACAGGATGGGATGATTCCTAGGAGACACATTTCCACATTCTAATTCACATCCAATGCTTAAGAAAAAATTGGGTTTTATTAAATACTATCATTTTTATCTAGTTTATGACTGTTCTTTTAATAGTGGCAAGAAGTTCTCAACTATCATGTACAAACATCTGGTGTCTATACACAACTCAGTGTAGCGGTAAAGCTTTTCATTTGTTGTTTCTGATACATAAAAAAACCCTTCAAAATACTTTGAGCTAAAAATACTCTTCAAACTCTTAGAGCTTTTGCTGTGAATCAAAATATAATCATTATAAAATAGCTCCAAATAAGTAAAAAATCAGCATGGAACATTATTTCCTCTTTGAGCTAAGGAAAATATATTTCTGTTTCTAATTTCCTTTCCAACCAATATTATAATGATTCTACATTGTGCCTTTAAAACAAATTCCCCAGCATGCCACAAAAATTTTTCTGGATCTGTCAATCTGTCTCCTCTTCCCTGCCTCAGCCATGTGTTAAGATTTTTGCCTTATGCCTCATGCGCCAATCATGATGGACTATCTGCAGTTCATTTTGTGTATGTTACCTGAATATACATTTATTTTCACATCAAGGTATTTGTTCCCTATTTTAGAAGATTTCTTTTTTTCTAAAATAAAACTTACTTAATATTCCTAATACATGTATTCTTGAGAAGGTATCCAAAAACCTTGATATACATATAAAGTCTTAAATTAGAGATTATATTCTCCTTGAAATCTGTTTTTGGCCTAGATGTTCATTCTTCTTCCTCTGTATATTATTGTCATGACAGTCCACAGTCAGGTTCTCTTTAATGAACTCATGTTAAATTATTAAGATTTAACCAATAAATAAATAAATGAGATTTTTGAATGTATGGTCTGGGTTCACTTAAGATGCTTTGATGAAACGGGTCATGTGTGTGTGTGTGTGTGTGTGTGTGTGTGTGGTACTGGGGATTGAATTCAGGGGCATTCTAACTCGGAGCTACACCCCCAGCCCTATTTTTTATCTCCTTTCTTCCTTCCTTTCTTTCTTTCTTTCTTTCTTTCTTTCTTTCTTTCTTTCTTTCTTTCTTTCTCTCTCTCTCTCTCTCTCTCTCTTTCTTTCTTTCTTTCTTTCTTTCTTTTTTCGAACTGGGGATTGCACCCAGGGGCATTCTACCTCCGAGCTACACCCCCAGCCCTATTTTTTTGTTCTTTATTTTGAAACAGGGTCTCACTAAGTTGCAGAAGGCCTCACTAAGTAGCTGAGGCTAGCTGGGAACCCGGATCCTTCGGTCCCAGACTACCAAGTACTGGGATTACAAGGGTGTGCCACCACGCCCGGTTTATCCTTTATTTTGAGACAGGGTCTCTCTAGGTTGCGGAGGGCCTCACTAAGTAGCTGAGGCTGGCCATAAACCTGCGATTTTCCTGTCTCAGCCTCCCAATTACTGGGATTAGAAGAGTGCGCCACCACGCCTGGCTGAAACGGGTCATTTTAAATAGAAGAAGCACCACAAATTACACTACAGAAAGGAAAATAAGTAGAGAAATGTGTTCATTTTATAAGTAGAGGGGATATTTTAGAGAACAGGGAAGATTAAGATGTCATAAGTCATTAAGAGCAGACTCAAATGAGTATTAATAATAATACTAATACTTTAAGAAAACAAGATTCAGTACACTAGAAAATAACTATTGTAAATTTGATGAAGAGAATATCATGGAGATAATATATTGAAGTAATCAAGCATCATTGATGAGATGGATTGAAATGGACAAAAGTTGGTACAACAGATCATAAAAGTAATAAAGAGATGATATGATATGATATCAGAATTTATAGAAAAGAGACCCTTGAGATATACTTCAAATATTAAAAAAAATGCTGTTTCCAGAAGAGGTGATTGGTGATGGGTAGAGAAGGGGGAAATAATCACAAGGGTTCCTGTTCATTTGCATCAACTGGAATCTTCTTTTGAACACGTTTTGCCCGGGGAATAGAATTGATGATACCATGCATCATACTGGCTCTCCTCATTTTGTCTGTTCCGGACTTGACATTGGGCCTGACTTGTTGCTATTTGTATTAGCCTATTCTCCTAGGTTTGGCTTTATTTCCCGCAGATTATGATAAATGAAAAGAAAAAAGAGATTTCAGAAGACTATAATTCTTAAACAAGTAATCTTAGCAGTCTATTATATCTTTCATAAATTATATTTTATATAGTTATTTTTGTTAGAAGACATCAGAAGAATATATTTTGTGTAAATAGGTAACCACCTGGGAGTGTAATGAACACCTGGGATTGTAATGAATGAAGATGAATGATAAATCTAATTGCTTAAAAATTCCTTGAAAGGATTAGAATTCTCCTGCTACTGAAATCTACATTTTTCTACTAACTTGTCATAACTACAGTTTATATTCAAAGCCTGTGTGTTTACCTAGCTACAATCTTGGTAATGGAGTTCCTTTAAATGTATAAAACCAGAAGAGTAATTAGACACAGGTTTTTAAAACCAGTATGTATCATCCACTTTTCAATAACTTTATACCCATTTCCCTTTTATATAATGTTGTAAAATGTAAATGTTGTAAGTAAAAATCTACTCACTGCATTTCTGGTGGATGATGAGAGTCACTTGATTTTCAGATGTTTATTAACTGAATATATGGAGAATATATGCTGATCTTCTATAAATCTTACTATTTTTACATTTCAGTGGTTGGATAAGGAATAGAAATCTGGAAGATATTTAAAATTCTTTGTTTCTCCTCTTTCCTTAATTTATTACACAGAGATGCATGCAGAGTCAATGTAAAATTTTCTATAACTTATTTTGTGTTCAATATTAAGAATGCCATTCAAATGTTCTTCTTAGGTGGTTATTTTCACATCTCAGTTTCTGATTAATAAAATCCTCTTTATCCATTCAGCATCTTTTTTGAATCCTTAGATTTTTTGTTATTGTTTCATGATTTATTTGGTAATTATTATTAATAAGCAAACAAATAATTGCTGATTGATACAGGTTTTTGATCAATAAACAATGATAATTTTATTTGGATTTAAGGCAAGGTTAATGTTTTAAATTTATCTTAAGCAAAATATACAGTAAAAATGTAGTAGCATAGATTTTCATTAGTTTTTATCATTTCTTACATCAAATTACCTTAAGCGAAATTCTAAAATATGATGGTAAATGAATCTTCAGTCAAACTTTAAGTCAAGATAGTTTATCCTATTCTCAAATTCATTAAATCATACAAAAATATATCATTTAAGACATGATAATAATTAATTCAAATAAATACTAATATACTGAAAAAATATTTTATAATTGTATTTTATTTTATTAATTAATTTATTTATTTGCAGTACTGGGGATGGAACCCAGGAGCATTCTACCTCTGAGGTACACCCCCAGCCCTATTTTATTCTTTGTTTTGAAACAGGGTCTCACTAAGTTGCAGAGGGCCTCATTAAGTAGCTGAGGCTGGCTTTGAACCTGCGATCCTCCGGTGTCAGCCTCCCAAGTACTGGGATTACAAGCGTGCGCCACCATGCCCGGCTAATTTTATTTTAATTTAAATAGCAGCTTTGCTAATTCATATTGAAAATAGGTATGCCACACACATCAAGATACTATGAAAGAAACAAAATGTTTTGAACTTCTGTTTTGTGTAATGAAATATATAATAGAAATTATATTTAATATCATGCCTGAAGAAAGCAAAATATAATGCGCCAAATACAAGAAACAAGAATCTACCATATATGTTGGGCATGAAGCAATGCAGGACAGCAACCTCAAGGAGATAGGAAACTAACAATGGGTGTCCTCAAATTATCTCAGTTTATTGCCTGAAAAGTTTTCTGACCCCAGTTCAGTGTGAGGAAACACAAGTGAAGTTGCTTTGAAAGCATTCATTGAGCACAGAGCTGTGTATAGCAAAGTGCACTTCCAATTTGCAAAAAAAAAAAAAAAATAACAATAGTTAACTGTATTATCAAAAATGAGGACTTACTGATAATTCGGGATCTTTTGTGGTTTGATACATGTATTAAGATTGTTTTCTTTTCTATTGCCATAAAGAATGTCATTCTTGTTTGACAAGAATTTCATTGAATCAGTTGTAGATTGGGGTAGCATGGACATTTTGACAATATTAATTCTTCTAATTAATGAACATTGGATGCCTTTTGATTTATTTGAGAGCACCATTTGTTTCATTGATTTTTATGGTTTTTACTGTAGAGATGTTTCACATCTTTAGTTCCATTTATTCCAAGGTGTTTTCATACCTGTTGTAAATGGGTTTTTTTTACTGCTTTTTCAGATTTTTCACTATTAGTGTATAGAAATGTCACTGACTTTTGTATCCTGAAACTTTACTGAATTTATTAATTCTTTGTTGGAGCCTTTAGGGTTTTCTTTAAATAAGATTATGTCATCTATGAACAGAGGTATTAATGCGTTCCTTTCCAGAAGGAGAAAGAGAAGAAGAAGGAGGACACAGAGAAGAGGAGAGCTGGTGGTATCATACTACCTCACTTCAAAAAGCACTACAAAGCTACCGAAACCCAAACAGCATGTTACTGTCATAAACACAGGAACATAGACCAACAGAATAAAATAAAGATCCCATATATGAGTCCAAACATTTGCAGTCATCTGGTTTTATGCTAAGAACTTACATGGGTAAACAACAGTTATCTTTAATAAATTATGGTGGGAATATCTATGTGCAAAAATGAGATTAGAGCATAATCTTTCACCATATACTTAAATAAACTCACAATGGATTGCATATTTAAATGTAAGACTCAAAACTATGAAACTAATATAAGAAAATATAGGTTAAAAAATCTCCATGACGTGGTCGAGATGATGCCTTTTTGGATAAGACTTCAAAAGCACAGGCAGCTGAATCAAAACTAGACAAAATTTGTAACATAAAACTGAAAAAGCTTCTGCACAATGAAAGAAACATTCAACGAAGTGGAGAAACAACTCATACATGGGAGAAAATATTTGTAAGTTATACATCTGATAAGTGCCTAATAT
Organism: Glis glis; assembly: GCA_004027185.1. NCBI lineage: Eukaryota > Metazoa > Chordata > Mammalia > Rodentia > Gliridae > Glis > Glis glis. Next base: position 860 of record PVJS01035597.1, on the reverse strand, counting down.
ACAAAGCATATAAGGATCTCCAACAACTCAATAACAAGAAAACAAATAATTTAATTAAAAATTGTGAAAGAGATCTGAATACATATTCCTTAAAAGAAGATACATAAATGGTCAACAGATATATGAAAAAAATCAATATTTTCAAATAATTCATATTGGCATTAATGTATTTATAAAAGGAATAAAAGAATAGGAAAAAGGACTAGATAATAAATTATTTTAAAAATCAAACATTTTTACAAAATAGTTACGCAAAAGTTTAACATTACTGTTCTATCAAATGGATTGTAGGCAATTATAATTTATGAATGATTTCATTTTTACATTTATTAAATTGACTAGGGCAATTAATTGCATGGCTTATTATAAAAAAGTAATAAAATTTTCAGCACAAGAGTTATAGAAATAGTGAAATGATCATGAATATTCAAGTAAATTAATTATGATAAATTTCAAAAATGTTATTTTTATAAATATAGTTACACAGAAGATATGTAAAAGTCATTTAATAACAATAAATTATTTAACATGATTAATGATATAAATACAGCTGGGAAACTGACCAAGTAAAAATTAAAAATATAATATTGATTTTGTGTGTATAGAGTTTGGATACATTTTATTCTAAGCATTAATAAGTAGAAACATAGCCGGGTGGTGGTGCACGCTTGTAATCCCAGTACTTTGGGAGGCGGAGACCGGAGGATCCGGGTTAGCGGCCAGCCTCAGCTCTCTCTCTCTCTCTCTCTTTAGTGAGGCCCTCCGCAACTTCGTGAGACCCGGTTTCAAAATAAAGTATAAAAAATAGGGCCGGGGGTGTAGCGCGGAGGTAGAACGCCCCTGGGTTCAATCCCCGGTAC
>PVJS01035596.1:0-20915 GCA_004027185.1 Glis glis | reverse complement strand
GCTGGTGTGAGCTTGACTGACGTGGGCTCTGTCGGCTGGTGTGAGCTTGACTGACGTGGGCTCTGTCGGCTGGTGTGAGCTTGACTGATGTGGGCTCTGTTGGCTGGTGTGAGCTGGGCTGGTGTGGGCTCTGTTGTTTACTTATGTCCCTGGCTTCATAGCCTGTACTCGCCAACGCCTGTCAAACCTTTATGGGTAAAATTACAAGGAAGGGAACAGTATATCCCAGTTTGTGTCCATCTCAAGCTTAATTAGTGGTCCCTTTTATAAATCTTTTTAGAAGAGGGTAAAGAGGCCATAGGAAATGGTTTTAGGAAGGCAGGTCTTGGGAGAGCAGAGGGCGTGGAGCCGGGCAAGCCTGGGTGTGCTCATGTGCGCCACAGTCTAGCAGCCACATGGCTCCCTCAGCCATAGAATGAAGAAAGTTATAATGGTCTGTGAAGGTCATGGTGAGCGACTCAAAAGTGTTAATTTCAAAACCAGCAACAGTCACAGTAGAGCTGACACAGCGCTCACCGCCGTGCGGCGTGGGGGGACAAAATTATAACTTGGACTGTTGACTCTTGGGGCTAGGTGAGTACGTATGACCCAGTCACTGAAACTTAACCTCCTGACTGCGCTAGAAATCCTGGTATTTGATGACTTGAAATGGTTTTGCTTTAAGCAGTCTTACAGTCAATGAAACGTAATTCCTCATGTTGTACTGCATGCGTGGACTGGAGTAAAGACTAAGAACCAGCACTCAGATCTCTAGCCACTGTGCTCTGTTTTTCAAGGCCTCGGCCAGGAAACTGAAACCAACTCCACCACGGCCACGGAGCCTTCATGAACGAATATTAGAAGAAATCAAAGCCGAAAGAAAGCTGCGGCCTGTCTCGCCAGAGGAGATCAGACGGAGCAGGCTGGGTGAGTCTGCTGGTGCCTCTTGGTCTAGAGTCACCCCCAGAGTGTTGACATGACCAGCCCGGAGAGCAGCGGAGCAGAGACAACCGTGGGCATCTCATCCCATGGTGTGTGTGTGTGTGTGTGTGTCTGTCTGTCTGTCTGTCTCTCTCTCTCTCTGTTTCATACCCTCACACTTACTTGAAGTTTATATTTGAAGTTCTTGGACGGGAAGTTCCTCCCTTATCTTGAGGTTGAACCATAGGAGAGCATTGTGGCATAACAGAAAGAGCTCTGCCAGCTTCTAGACTGAGGTGTGAGCAGAGTCTCTTCACCTTTCTGAGCACCGTTTTCTTCATCAACAGGGAGGGGATAGAAATTCTCCTTACCCACATTATGGTTTTTGTGTAAGAAATAGGATTGTAAGCCAGTGCGGCAGCACAGGCCTGTAATCCCAGTACTTGGGAGGCTGAGACAGGAGGATCACAGGTTCGAAGCAACATTCAGTAGCTTATTGAGACCCTGATTCACAATAAAACTTCTTTTTAAAGGACTGGGGGAGCCGGGCGTGGTGGCGCATGCTTGTAATCCCAGTACTTTGGGAGGCGGAGACCGGAGGTTCCGGGTTCGCGGCCAGCCTCAGCTCTCTCTATCTCTCTCTCTCCCTGTCTCTCTCTCTCTCTACTTAGTGAGGCCCTCCGCAACTTTGTGAGACCCGGTTTCAAAATAAAGTCTAAAAAAATAGGGCGGGGGGTGTAGTTCGGAGGTAGAACCCCTCTGAGTTCAATCCCCGGTACCGCAAAAAAAAAAAAAGGACTGGGGGTATAAGTCAGAGGGAGAACACCCCTGGGTTTAGTCCCCAGTACCACACACACACACACACACACACACACACACACAAATAATTAAATAGGATTGTGATAAAAATACCTTAATTGTAACACATGTACAAAGATTAGGTATTACATTTTAGGACTATAGATGATATATATATATAGTTTTACATTTCTATCATCTTAATTATGGGTGTTAGATAATGAGTGTCCATTATTATCTGATAGCACTTATTCTTGAACTTTGTGTGTGTGTGTGTGTAGTGCTGGGGATTGAACCCACAGCCATTGTACCTCTGAGCTACACTGCTAGCCCTTTTTTTTGTCCTAAAGCAAATTCAAATTTTGTTATTTACTAGAAAATGGATGGAACTGGAGAGCATTATGTTAAGCAAAATAAGTCACTCTGAAAGACAAGCATTGTGTTTTCTATGTGGAAACCAGAGGGGAAAAAGGACACCATGAAAGTAGAAAGGAGACACGAGCATAGAGGAGGGGAGAGGGCAGGGGAGGTGAGGGTGAGACCGATGGCACTACGCATGCGCAGCTGTACCACAGTGAAGCCGCTGCTCTGTATAATTAATATGCGCCAGTAAAAACTACCGTGTGCATGTGTGTTCATATCACTCTAAGTCTCATTATTATGTATAGTTACAATGCACCAGTAAAGGATATTGAAAAGAATTATAAAACAGTGAGTTTTAAAAAGGGAAAGTCACCACATTTGGAGAAAGAATAATGGAGCGATAGAAAAGATTTCAACAAAACTATAAAGTGTATTTCCATGAGAAAAGTAAGCTTCATGATTTATAGGAGTAAAGAATAAGTGGAGTCGGGTGTGGTGGCACACGCCTGTAATCCCAGGACTTGGCAGACTTAAGACAAGAGAATCGCAGTTTTGCAGCCAGTCTCGGCAACTTAGCGAGGCCCCCTGCAACTTACTGAGACCCTGTTTCAAAATAAAATAGGGCTGGGGTGTAGCTCAGAGGTAGAATGCCCCTGGGTTCAATCCCCAGTACCACCAAAAAAAAAAAAAAAAAAAAAAAAAAGGAAGAGTAATTTGGCTAGATGAGGTGGCGCATGCCTGTAATTCCAGTATTTAGGAGGCTGAGACAGGAAGATCGCAGGTTCACAGCCAGCCTCAGCAACTTAGCAAGACGCTGTTTCCAGTGTAACAAGGGCTGGGGGTGTACCTCAGAGGTAGAATGCCCCTAGATTCAGTCCCCCCCAAAAAAGTAATTGGACTCAGGATTGTAAACTTCAATAGAAGGACCAATAGACTATAGAGAGGAACAAGACAGACTTATGTGCTTGTATGATTTAGAGTGATATTTGACATCTAATGCCTACTTTTTCCAAGTTTTTTTATACCTTTCCTAGTGATCACTGTGCCAGCAGCTGGGGATTCAGAGATGAGTAATGTAAATGGACATAACAGCAGCCAATCAGAATGGCTCTAAGGGAGGCTACTTACAGTGCTTTACAAGAGAGAGAAGCAATTCTTTTAAGCAATCAAGGGGACAGTCCCCCATTGCATCTGAGTGTCATTGCAAACCTTGTAGCATTTTTTTTCTTTTGCGATACTGGGGATTGAACCCAGGGGCGTTCTACCTCTGAGCTACACCCCCAGCCCTATTTTTTTAGTCTTTATTTTGAAACAGGGTCTCACTGAGTTGCAGAGGGCCTCACTAAGTAGCTGAGGCTGGCCGTGAACCCGGATCCTCCTGTCTTAGCCTCCCAAGTACTGGGATTACAAGCGTGTGCCACCACACCCGGCTTTGTTGTTCCTTTTTTAAACTGTGGTAAGAACACTTTAAAATGAAACGTACTCTTAACAAATTATTTGAGGCAATTATCTTCTGTTCCTACTTTATGGAGAATTTTGTCATGAAAGGCTACTGGGTTTTGCCAAACACCTCTACCTATTGAGACGATCATGTGTCTTTGTCCTGTGTTCTGTTAACGCTGTGTCACACTGAATGATTTTCATGTTGAACTCCCAGTATGTCCAGAGGTAAACCCCGCTTTGTCGTGGAATCCTTTTTATGAGTGTTGGGTTTGGTATGTTACTATTTTACTGAGGATTTTCATCTGTGTTCATTGGGATATTAGCCTGTAGTTTTCTCTTCTTGCTTTATCTTCAGAGAGTTCCTCCCTCTTCGGTGTTTTGGAAGAGTTTGAAGAAGAGTGGCATTAGTTCCAGTGTTGGGCAGGGTTCACCAGCAGAGCCGTTCAGTTCTGGGCTTTTCTGTGTTGGGAGCTTGTTGATACTAACCCAGTCTCTTGAGAAAGCCTTTGTCACACACGTATCCTTCAGTTTCACTTTTTTTTTTTTTTTTTTTTTTGCGGTACCAGGGATTGAACGCAGGGGCGTTCTACCTCTGCGCTACGCCCCCGGCCCTATTTTTTTTTATACTTTATTTTGAAACCGGGTCTCACGAAGTTGCAGAGGACCTCACTAAGGAGAGAGAGAGAGACAGAGAGAGAGAGAGAGAGAGAGCTGAGGCTGGCCACGAACCCGGATCCTCCGATCTCAGCCTCCCCAGTACTGGGATTACAAGCATGCACTACCACGCCTAGCTTATTCTAAAATTTTTAACATTCTGTTTTTTAACATTCTGTTCCCTAAACTCATGGGTTTTTTGTTTATTTGTTTGTTGTGGTACTTGGGATGGAACCAGGGGCATCCTACCTCTGACCTACATCCCCAGCCCTATTTTATTCTTTTATTTTGAAACAGGGTCTCACTAAGTTGCTGAGAGGCTTGCTAAATAGCTGAGGCTGGTCATGAACCTGCAATCCTCCTGTCTTCGCCTACCAAGTACTGGGATTACAAGCATGTGCCACCACACCTGACTTAAAATCATGTTTCAAAACATGCTTATTTTTAGTTGACTTTACATTTAAATGAAAAATCGTATTCTCGATTCTTTTAAAATGTTGGTATCTGTGTCATGTTCTAATCAACATGTTCTTTAAAAGGTTCTTTCCCCTGCTGATCCGCCACTTCCAAGTCTCGGTGATGAAGGTGGAGCTCCGGCTCTGGCGTGATGTCACTGTGTTCAGATCTGTCTTCACTGGCTCTGCCTGGTCTCCTCTCCTTCCCCCTGTTTGTCCTCCCTGTGTGCTCTTAACAGCTGAGTTATTTCCTTTTTATTGTTTGTTTTCTTTTTTTTCAGCAATGCGGCCACTTAGCATGTCTCACAGTTTTGACTTGTCAGGTAAAAAAAAAAAAAAAAAAACCCTTTTCACACCTGACGTGGGTTTTGTGGTTTCTGTAAAACACATTTCATTCATCTGCTTGTTCTAACATGTCTAAAAAGAAAATTGAAAAGCTTTCTTCTAAGCTGTGGTCAGTAAAATAAAACATTCTGAGTATTTGAAAACAATATACTTAAAATCACTAAAACTAATAAACCCGTCATTTCCCTTGTGATTACGGAAGAGCCAATGGTTATGAAACATGCTAGCTGTCCATGTGGTAGCTGTCACTCCTCAGACCTTTGCCTTAAGAGAATAGAAAAACTTTAAAGAAACAAACTTTTGATACATTTTATTCTCTAAAGCATTCAGTTATTCAAGTAGCTAACAACAGCCACTTCCAATGCATACAGAGCCCAGTTGATTGCAGGAGCTGTGTCACATGTGCCCCTGCTCTCGAGATAGAGCCTCGGCACAAGAGCTGTGCGTGCTGGTTAAGTGCGGGGAACGTGGCTCAGTGCCCCAACACTTGCCTACATGTGTGAGGCCCCGGCCTCAGTCCCTGGCACTACACACACATGCACGAACGCACGCACACACGCACGCACAAGCGCATGGAAATGGCTTTGGTTGTGATGTAGACCACGCACCAGGTATGCACTGTACGTTGAGACCCTTCTGTGTAATAGGCAGGGGTTAATAGTGGAGTAAATACCTATAAATAACTAAATTTGATCTCTAAAATCAGCCCCTTTCAAAAATATGCATGAGCAAACTTCCAAAGCCAACTTAATTCCAGTAAGATATTTTGCAAAATAGAGTTTTTAATTTCAGAAGCCACTGTTTCCAACTGGTAAGTTTTCTGGTTATTTTGTAGGTCTGAGGCATGCCTGAATGACACTTTACAATCTTAGTGTTTTTGACTGACCACCGAAGAGCTTTTTCTATTCTCTTTTATCCATTTGGCAGTTTTTACTTATTTTATCAACCATTTGCAGAGCAACCATGTAAAAAATTTAGTCTGAAAAACAAACTCAGAAATGTTTTGGAATATGATTGTCACGCTGGTCGCTGAAGGCTGGCCGCAGCATCCCAGCACCTGCCGCCTCTGAGTGTCTGCTGACAGCCGATGGCTCTGTCCAGTGGACTGCCCAGGAGCAGCGGGTCAGCGGGACACGCCGCGTGCTGGCACACTCATGCTGAGTGCAGGCTGATCCAGACAGCGTGCATGCGCACACCCTCTGTGCAGGTGTGCCTTGTGTCCTGTGCGTGCGCCCTCTGCGCAGGTGTGCCTTGTGTCCTGTGATGGTTCTGTGCTGGGAAGAAAGCTCTCACTGCTCACCCCCGTGACATCGGAGGCGGCAGAGAGAGAATTGGCTTTGCTGCTTCACCGTTTGCTGTGGTTTACCTTGTGCTTGGTGTACTTCGCCTTTTCCAAGTGTTTCATTCTTGATTTCTTGTGCTACCTTTATGTTTTCCATTGTTAATTTAAATGCCCCAAACTATAAATGGGAAAGATTAATTCATTCTCCTAACTTAAAGATTGGAGTGCATTTTGTGAGTTGGAAAATGAGCAAACTAAGGAGTAAACATTTGAAACTATAGTCTAGATAATGACTCTGAACTGTATAGAATAAGACAGTAAAGTTTATTCTGCTGCTGAAGGATATCTTAGAAATGTCATTTCTTAGTGAAAATTCTAACAATCCAGTCAACATCAATTGAGGTAAGTATAATTTATTTTTCCTATGCAAATATTAAATGTGTCACCTGTATCCTGGTCACATTTCCAGCAACTAAATAAGGCAGAAGACACACATTTTATTATATAACATATATAAGCTGGACGTGGCAGCACACGCTTGTAATCCTAGTACTTGGGAGGCTGAGACTAGAGGATCACAGGTTCACGGACAGCCTCAGCTACTTAGTGAGGCTCTCAGAAACCTAGTGAGACCCTGTTTCCAAATAAGAAATAAAATCAGTCTGGGGATATAGCTTGGAGGTAGAATGCCCCTGGGTTTAATTCCCAGTACCACAAAATAAAATAAAATATATAATACCATGTGTATACATTTTAGATTCTGAACCTAAGGTATGTCATTTCTAAAGCCATATCTAAATATTTCACATTTAAATATTTTATTTACATACAGATATCACCCATTTTTTTCTCAAGAAATGCCATCTTATATAGAAGAAATACAAAGTTTAATCCAAGTGTTTAGTTCTTCTCATTTGATACATTAACTTATTAGGATATATTCATTTAAACAGAAAAAATATAAGTAATCAAACTCCTTAAAAATATGTTCAACTAAGTCTTCTATAAATAGGTAGTATGAGCCAGGTGTGGTGGTGCATACCCGTAATCCCAGTACTTGGGAGGCTGAGAAGGAGGATCTCAGGTTCGAAGCCAGTCTCTGCAATTTAGCGAGGCCCTCAGCAAACAAGTGAGACCCTGTTTCCAAATAAGAAATAAAAAATCGGTCTGGGGCTGTAGCTGGGCCGTAGAATGCCTCTGGATTCCCTCCCCAGTACCATAAAAATAAATAAATAAATAGGTAGTCTGAGATGAAGTCCCACATAGTCTCTCACGCGGGGCCGCCCTGACACTCACTGGCTTAACTGGTGCGAATTAACTACACAGAGTGGCAGGTCTCATTGGGGCATATTTCCATATTTTAAAACATAATTAGGCCGGGCGTGGTGGCGCACGCTTGTAATCCCAGTACTTGGGAGGCTGAGACCCGAGGATCCGGGTTCGCGGCCAGCCTCAGCTACTTAGTGAGGCCCTCCGCAACTTCATGAGACCCGGTTTCAAAATAAAGTATAAAAAATAGGGCCAGGGGTGTAGTGCGGAGGTAGAATGCCCCTGGGTTCAGTCCCCGGTACCGCAAAAATAAATAAATAAATAAAACATAATTAGGTCATTTCCACTCCCCAGTATTTCTCCTGCCCTCCCCTGAAACCTACTGTTACATGACCTGTTTGATTAACTTCGCTTTCCTCAAAGCTTTGAATTTAGCACAGGTGTTTATTCCAGTTTCATTCAGTGAGCTAAAATGACAGCTCTCGCTGTCATAGCATGGTCAGTGCACAGGACATTAGAGCGCTGTTGGACAGTTTCTAAATTCCTCTGCATTGAGAGAAATGAACGCGGGACAGCTGCTGTCATTTAGTGTTCCCTGAACTTCCTTTGTATCTCATCTTTATGGTTTTTGGCAGCCTTAAGTACCACCAGTACTATATGAATGTGTGTGTGTGTGTGTGTGTGTGTGTGTGAGAGAGAGAGAGAGAGAGATACTGGGAATGGAACCCAGGGGCATTCTAACTCTGAGCTACACCCCTAGCCCTACTCCATTCTTTTTTTTTTTTTTTTTTTTTTGTGGTACCGGGGATTGAACGCAGGGGCGTTCTACCTCCGAGCTACGCCCCTGGCCCTATTTTTTTTATACTTTATTTTGAAACCGGGTCTCACGAAGTTGCGGAGGGCCTCACTAAGTGGAGAGGGAGAGAGAGCGAGAGAGAGCTGAGGCTGGCTGCGAACCCGGATCCTCTGGTCTCTGCCTCCCAAAGTACTGAGATTACAAGCATGTGCCACCACGCCCGGCTTCATTCTTTTATTTTGAAACAGGGTCTCATTAAGTTGGGGAGGGCCTCACTAAGTTGCTGAGGCTGGCTTTGAACCTGTCATCCTCCTGTCTCGACCTCCCAAGTACTGTGATTACAAGTGTGCAGAAATTTTTAATCTACCTTCAGTGACTTTTTAAAATGTCTTCAGCAGTAGCAGCCGTCAAGGCACAGATCTGATACAGTCACTGTATTTTTTGCAAGCTGTTGAGCCCATGTGTAAGTACCAGCACTGTCTGAGCGCCCTCTGTGCATTGCTGTGGCGTGAGTGCAGCTCCATGAGGGGCCTGCCTGCTGGGCTGCAGATGCGGGACCAGCCTTGCTCTTGCTACTCTACCTCCCATTTGGGAGTGAGCTACCCCCAGGTCAGTGACAGAGCCTCTGTTGGAATGTGGATAGCTAGGGGAAAGGTGTGTGTGTGTTAAATATTTGGCTTTATCCTAGAAGATTAGCTACTACAATAATGTAAACAATGATAGGAAATCTAGTAAAATTCTATAAAATTAATATAGTATTCTATCAAATAGCATTTTTAGAAATATGCTCTTTAAGACCATATTTAAGAGCCGGGCGTGGTGGCGCACGCTTGTAATCCCAGTACTTTGGGAGGCGGAGACCGGAGGATCCGGGTTCGCGGCCAGCCTCAGCTCTTGCTCTCTCTCTCTCTCTCTTTCTATCTCTCTCTCTCTCTACTTAGTGAGGCCCTCCGCAACTTCGTAAGACCCGGTTTCAAAATAAAGCATAAAAAATAGGGCCGGGGGTGTAGCGCAGAGGTAGACCGCCCCTGCGTTCAATCCCCGGTACCGCAAAAAAAAAAAAAAAAAAGACCATATTTAAGCCAGGCATAGTAGCACACACCTGTAATCACAGTACTTGGGAGGCTGAGACAGGAGGATCCCAGGTTTGAAAACAGCTTCAGCAATTTAGTGAGACTCTCAGAAACCTATGAGACCTTGTTCCAAAACAAAGAATAAAAAGGGCTGGGGGAATAGCTTGGAGGTAGAATGCCTCTGAGTTCAATCCCAGGTACCACACACACAAATACACACACAAAACCGTACCTTTTTTCTTGAATAGGAATTAATCATTGAATCCAGTCATTTCCTCTTTTGCTTTCTAGAAGACTTTTTAAGATACTTTTCTGAGATACTTCTCCCTATATCTCCTTCTGAAAGATTTATTTAATGATTTTAACCTCCATAATTTTTATAAAATCTTCCCACTAGCCAGGTATGGTGGCGCATACCTATAATCCCAGTACTTGGGAGGCTGAGACAGGAGGATCTCAGGTTCAAGGCCAACCTTAGCAACTTAGAAACTGTTTCAAAATAAAAAAATAAAATAGGGCCAGGGGTAGCCCACAGGTAGAACACCCCTGAGTTCAATCCCCAGTACCAAAACAAACAAAAAAGCCTTCCTGCCTTTCTGTTGTTTCCCTGGGAATACTCTCCCCTTTATTTATGTGTTATTTATTTGTTTTAAGGCAGTAATAAGATAAATGCATAGATTGTCAAGTTCTCTATTAACATTTTACCTAAAATGGTAACTGGCTACTAGATAATGTCTTCCCTTCCTTCTTTCCTTTCCTCCCTGGTTTTTCTTTCCCTACATCCTCACATCTTTTCTTTCTAGCTTATCCAAAGCCTGTCTTCAAGTTCAGAAGGGCATGTTTTCTGACCTTCTCTATCTCTAAAAATAAGAAGATTGTAAATATCAAGTAAGATATATGTCATTTGTAATAAGAAATCATGTACATGGTTCTTCTAAATAGTGTGAGAGAAAACTATACTATAGAACACACTTGGATACTGAATTTCCTGAACTCTATCTCTTATACTTCAGGCATATAAATATCATTTTTTGAGGGAAAAGCCTACTATAAATAGAACATTCTTGTACTTAAAAATGCCTTGAAGGACAGCACTTCCCCTCCTGTGGCAGTGTGGGCTGCGCGGTGCTGAGTGGCCCTTCGCCATTGAGCCTCCGCACACACCGTTCATCCTCAGCCTGTCAGTTACACTATGCACCGACTGCTGCTTTCTGCTTCTAAATGCTCTAATGTAGTTACTGTTAAATTTAGTCAGCATTTATGTCTTCATTTGAAATGCTGAAGAAAGTAAGTTCTACTAAGGACGACTCCAGGCTGAGCATGTGGGCTCAGCTCAGGCCCACATCGCCAGTGCCCCACCACGTCGCTCCTGCCACAGTTGCTGACATCGATTATGTGCTGCCCGTGCTGAGCACTGTCGTATGTGGAGTTCCTAACCCACTTAAAGCCTCACCATAAGCCCATGTCTGTTAACATCCTTACTTTCCAGAGGAGGAAACGGGCTGGAGAACTTGCTCAGAATCAGACAGCTGCCAGTGGAACTGGACTCTGAGCTTTCTCTCCTGTGCTGTATTGCCTTCCCATCCACATTTGAGCCCTCAGTTGGTTTATTTTTGGTTTTATTTTTTAGTACTTGGGATTGAAACCATGGGTGCTCTACCACTGAGCTACATCCCTAGCCTCAGCCTCTGAAGTACTGGGATTATAGGTATTTGCCACTGCACCTGGGTGAGCTCTCAATAATTTGGGGGTTTGGTTTGGTTTGGTACTGGAAATTGAACCCAGAGCATTCCACCTCCAAGCTACATCCCCACCCAGACCTTTTTTGTGTGTGTTTGGTACTGGGGATTGAACTCAGGGCCATTCTACCTCTGAGCTACACACCCAACCCTATTTTATTTTTTTATTTTGAAACAGGGTCTCATTAATTTGCAGAGGGCCTCACTAAATTGCTGATGCTGACCACAAACCTACAATCCTCCTGTCTCAGCCTCCCAAGTATTGGGATTACAAGCGTGTGCCACCACTCCCAGTTTGAGCCCTCAATAGTTTAAATCTGGTATATCAGAGGGAATATATCTCTGATTCTTTGTTTATATTCATATAAAATATGCTTATGTGAATATAATGTCAATTATTAGCTATTTTGGTTGTTAAGCCAAAACATTTTCAGTTCTTACAGCCATACAGCTGGGTGCAGTGGTACACACCTGTAATCCCAGTACCTGGGAGGCTGAGACAGGAGGATCACAGGTTTGAGGTCAGCCTCAGCAATTTAGCAAGACCCTGTTTCAAAATTTAAAAAAGGACTGGAGGTATAGCTTAGAGGTAAACACCCCTGAGTTAAATCTCCAGAAACAAAAAAAAAAAAAGAAAGAAGAAAAGATCTTCCAGCATAGGCCTGGTAGTGCTCCTTGTCTGTCGTCTCTTTCACCTCCCACCACGGCCTCCTTAGAGGCTGTAAGGTGAAGCTGGCTTCTCTGAGCCTCAGTTTCTTCATCTGAGAGATAAAAGGAAGTTAGAGTCTGCTGTGTTTCTCCAAAACTGAGTTCTAAACTTCAAATGTGAATATATAGTTACTCATTTTAAAGTTTCCTTGCATTAAGTCTGACAGTGTTTAAATGTTTCACGAGCATAGGGGATAGGTCACTGTCTCACACCTCTGTTGTGTCTGCTTGGCAGCCAGATGCCTGCTGCCTGGTGTGTGCTTCCAATACCCACCACCTTTCTTGGCTGAAGAAAAGGTAAGCTTTTGCCTTTCTTTTACCAGATGTAACTACCCCGGAATCTCCAAAGAAGGTTGGGGAACCACCTGTAGTGAATGGAGGTTTAACATCACAGACAAAAGAAAACGGGGTGCATGCTGGCCCGCAGGTGCCTGTGCCGCGGAAGAAACTCCTCAAGGCCCCCACCCTGGCCGAGCTGGACAGCTCCGACTCCGAGGTGAGCCCCCACCACGCGCGCACCGCGCCCTCCCTGTCAGCGTGCTCGCTCCACTGGTGTTGAGCAGTCAGTAGAGCTGGGGCTAAAATTGGTTAGCAGTAAGCGAAACAATAGATTCCTTACTGTTATTAGTGTAGACCAATATTAGTGGGTCTAGTTTAAAGTTTGGACATACTATAATCTAGAGTCACAAGAAGGATTAAAATAAAATTTGGACATACTACAGTCTAGAATTATAAGTAGGGCTAAAATAAGTCAACAGTTTTAAAACTCATTATCTTCCTCTTTGTTTGGGGAAGGAAAAAATAGTCAATAAAAATATCTCAAGCCGGGTATGGTGGCACATACCTGTAACCCCAGTACTTGGGAGGTTGAGACAGGAGGATTGCAGTTTCGAGACCAGCCTCAGCAACTTTGCAAGACCCTCAACAACTTAGCGAGACCCTGTTTCAAAATAAAAAATAAAATAGGCTGGGGGTGTGGCTCGGAGGTAGTAACTGGGTTCAATCCCCAGTACCAAAAAAAAAAAAAGAAAAGAAAAGGAAAATATGTCTGCAGATTCTTCTCCCTCTAAAATACACATGCAGAAATTAGGATTGTTCTTTCTGTAATAGTAATGTCCACAGACCAGCCTAAAAAAAAAAAAAAAAAGCTTTGGGCAGTGTTTCCTAGGTTTCCTAGATTGCTTCCTCCACTTTCTGTCCTTTGCGGGGAAAGGCTTACATTCTTCCCAATTTCAGTGACTACCTATGGGCTGAGGCTTCCCACTCTCTCCAGCCTCTTCCTGGGCGATCTTTGCCTCCTGATCTCTACCACCTGTCCCTTAAGATCAACTTGTGTGAAATGGAACCCCCCCGACACACACGCATGCACACACACACACACATACACACACACACGTTCCTAGCTGGCCAGCACGCACTGCCACTGCTCTCTCCACTGTCCTGGCTGCTGCCCCATCCTCCCGCATATGTCCCAGTCACACTGACTACCATTCAGGACAGCGCAGAGGACAGTCCCCTCATAGAGTTCTGTCAGGTGGTACGGATGCTCAGCTTCCAGGCTTGCTTTCCTCCACCCCCAAGCTGTGTTAACTCGCCCTAGTCCTCCTCCACCACCTCCTGCAGCAGGACTGTGCACCGGGCCACGATCAGCAGGGCCGCCACCCCAAGTCCAGCTTCCTCATCATCAGTGAGGGTCCAGGCAAGCAATGAGGTGCCAGGAAGGAGTGTGGAGCTGGGTCTCAGCTGCTCTGACCTCAGTCCTAGCTCAGGGGTCAGCCTGGATGAATCACAGTTCCCTACAAAGGCAGGAGGAACCCAGAATATGGAACAAAGTAAATGATCTTAGACAAGGGCCTGGAAATAAGCATATTCTTCCCTGCCTCTTCAGCTTAAAAAATAAATTGATCTTATTAAGTACAGGAAAGACTAGTCAAAGGAATTATATTTGGGAATGCTTTATGTAACTTTTTGGAAAAATAAATTAAAACTTTAAGGATTAAAGCTGTTCCAACTTTACCATTTTATTTATTTATTTATCCTATTTTTTTTTTTTAGTCTTTATTTTGAAACAGGGTCTCACTAAGTTGTGGAGGGCCTCACTAAGTAGCTGAGGCTGGCCGCGAACCTGGATCCTCCAGTCTCAGCCTCCCAAGTATTGGGATTGCAAGCGTGCACCACCACGCCCAGCTTCAACTCTACCATTTTAAAAACACAAATAAACATAAGCCTTTATTTTGTTATACCTTAGAAGCCTTTATTTTTCGTTGGCTTTTTCAAATTTGAGCTTTGTATTAAAGTTTCAACTACATTTCTATTGATGAAATATAGCTTTAATGTAATAGTGGCAGATTCATTGTGTTCATCCTAAATGTGTCTTTTAACATTAGCTGCTTTCAGATTATCTATAACCTGGTCAGAGCCGACTCAGAAGCATGTCTGTTACAAGGCCAGATGGTTGACTGACATCTATATAGACATGAATGAAGCCCTCAGAAATTCAAACCAGGTTTCCGTGCAGTGTGAGCCAGTGAAGACAGTTCTCCACGTGGACCTGCACTGGGTCCGCCTCTGAGTGTGTAGATGAAACAGGTGGATTTCGACAAATGAAGTCCAAGGACTAGAGAAGGGTATAGAAATACGGAAGTTTATTTTAAGTCAGGGAAAGATAGAAGATAAAGCAGCCCCTTCCAAGGAGGGGGGACAGTCCCGGAAAGAGAGTGACCACCGAAGCTCTTGGGAGGTGGGCTTTGAAACCTTACTGAGGTTCCCCACCTGCTCTTTTATGATTGGTCAGAATTGGGTTTTGGGTACCAATGTCTTACAGTTTCAATCCTTAATTTGAATTGTCATCTTGTGGACTGGTGGGCCCTGATTTCCTGGTCCCCTGGTCTCTCACCTTCCTGCTTACCCCCCCCACCTCACAGAAGGCCGTGCAGATGGCTTTCTTTACTCCTTCCTGTTTCCGGGTCCTCCACCCTGCCTCATAGACAGGGCGCTGTGACAGGCACATGATCTTGCTGACAGTCGGCGTATCCTCCCTCTGATGAGGAGAGTTGGCCTCCTGCTCCAGCCATGCTCCCACAGTTCTCCCCGGCTGATCCCTGTCTTCTCCACCTGATGGGGGGGGGTCGATCCCTGCATCATCCACCTGACCAGGGGAGTCGATCCTGCCTCCTCCACCTGACCAGGGGAGTGGGTCCCACATCCTCCACCTGACCAGGGGAGTGGGTCCCACATCCTCCACCTGACCAGGGGAGTGGGTCCCACATCCTCCACCTGACCAGGGACCTGATCCCCGCCTCCTCCACCTGACCAGGGACCTGATCCCCGCCTCCTCCACCTGACCAGGGAGTCCATCCCCACATCCTCCACCTGACCAGGGAGTCGATGCCCACATCCTCCACCTGATTAGGGGGAAGTCGATCCCCACATCCTCTACCTGACCAGGGAGTCAATCCCTGCATCCTCCACCTGACTGGGGGGGTCGATCCCCGCATCCTCCACCTGACCTGGGGAGTCGACCCCTGCATCCTCCACCTGACTAGGGGGGAGTCGATCCCCTCATCCTCCACCTGACCAGGGAGTTGATCCCCACATCCTCTACCTGACCAGAGGAGTCAATCCCTGCATCCTCCACCTGACTGGGGGGGGGTCGATCCCCACATCTTCCACCTGACCTGGGGAGTCGACCCCTGCATCCTCCACCTGACTAGGAGGGAGTCGATCCCCGCATCCTCCACCTGACCAGGGGAATCGATCTCCACATCCTCCACCTCACCTGGGGAGTCGACCCCTGCATCTTCCACCTGATCAGGAGAGCTGATCAGTGTATCTTCATGTCCTGACGATATCTCCACTATCTTCGATGTCATGAGTTCTAGTTTCAAAACTCAGCAGTTCTACCCTAGAAGTGGGAAGCTAGAAACGATGTTGAGGAAGCATGCCTTTTCTGATCTCTGGCTGTTCTTCTGCTGTGCCCTTGTGTCAGTTCCTGACGTCAGGGAATTCCTGACCCAAGATTGTTGTACCTCTGTTCATATTTGCTCTCTTAAAAATAGCCATGAATAGGCCGGGCGTGGTGTCACACGCTTGTAATCCCAGTACTTTGGGAGGCGGAGACCAGAGGATCCGGGTTCGCAGTCAGTCTCAGCTCTCTCGCTGTCTCTCTCTGTCTCTCTCTCTCTCTCTGTCTCCTTAGTGAGGCCCTCTGCAACTTCGTGAAACCTGGTTTCAAAATAAAGTATAAAAAATAGGGCCAGGGGCTTAGCGCGGAGGTAGAACTCCCCTGCGTTCAATCCCCGGTACTGCAAAAAAAAAAATAGCCATGAATGCACATACTCAGATGTGTCCCATATCACATTGCACGGACTTTTTTCATTTACATTATCTACTAATATTTTTGTTCCCTACTTCTTTTTTTTGGGGGGGGGGTACCGGGGATTGAACCCAGAGGCGTTCTACCTCCACGCTACACCCCTGGCCCTATTTTTTATACTTTATTTTGAAACTGGGTCTCACGAAGTTGCGGAGGGCCTCACTAGGTAGAGACAGAGACAGAGAGAGCTGAGGCTGGCCGCGAACCCGGATCCTCCGGTCTCCGCCTCCCAAAGTACTGGTATTACAAGTGTGCGCCACCACACCCGGCTATGTTCCCTACTTCTTAACATATTCTTAATCTCTTCTGTTTCTTCTTTCCACCAACTTCTATTTTTTCCACTCAAATATTTATTGAATGACTTCAATAAGTATTGAAGGTAGAGGCAGAAGAGGCTTTGCCCTCCAATTGCTTAAAATCTAAATAAGAAATAAAAACCATATACCTAACAATGACTACAAGTGAGCCCAATGCAGTGGCGCATGCTGTATTCCCAATTCTTTGGTGGCTGAGACAGGAAGATCACAGGTTTGAGGCCAGCGCAGGGTAACTTAGCAAGACCCTGTTTCAAAAATAAAAAGGTCTGGGGTGTAGCTCGGTGGTAGAATGCCCCTGGGTTCAGTCCCCAGTAACACATACACACACACACACACACACACACACACTCTCTCTCTCTCTCTCTCTCTTTCTCTTTCTTTCTCTCTCTCTCTCTCTCTCTCTCTCTCTCTCTCTCTCTCCCTCCCTCCAAGTGTTTAGTGAGCATGCAGTGTCCACTAGGCTGTTTTAAGCTATGTTGGTTAAATACCACGGAAGTTCGCAGATTGGGGTGCTGGAGAATTCTTGGGGAGAAGGTAGGGCACTGGTAAGTGTGACATCAGGCCAAGGGCCTTCCATGTTGCTGTGCGGTGCAAGCCCTGCTGTCGCGCACGTGCAAGCAGTTCTTCCTAGGACAGAGGTGCTCACGCTGCGATCCCAGCTCCGTGTCTGGCATGTGGTGGTGTGTAGGTGACTTGCCTCATGAATTCCATCCAAGGCCACATCAAGATCAGGGCAAGAGGCCAAAAGGGAAGTCTCAGAGAAGGCTGATCTTGCTTTTTTTCTTCCTTCCTCCCAGTTTTATCACCTACTTCCCCCTTTTTCCTCCTTCACTCTTATTTAAGGAGTGCTTTCCAGACCATTCTTTTCTTTTAGTGTGGTACTGGAGATTGAACTCGGCATTGTGCCTCCAAACTACACCCCCAGCCCTATTTTATTTTTATTTTGAAATGGTCTTGCTGTTGCTGAGAGTCTCACTAATTGCTGAGGCTGTCCTCGAACCTGTGATCCTCCTGTATCAGCCTCCCAAGTACTGAGATTACAGGCGTGCACAACCACGCCCAGTCCTAACCATTCTTCAAGCACAGAACTTTTTCTCAGAAGTACCACGTCAGTCAGGTAGAAATGGAGGTGGGACTGGAGCCTTGCACCCCCCACCCCTGTCTAATTCACTTCCATTCTAGAAGGAAGCGCCCCCCAGGAAGTGACAGCACTCAGCTGACACTGCCTTCTCAGCAAGGGAGCCTGTGGGCCTCTCGCCTCCTGCCCTGGGAAGGCTGGAGGCCTGGCCTCCGTGGGGAAGGAAGCAGCAGGGCCCCAGCAGAGTTTTGGTTCGATTTTGGTTTTTATATCTTTAGACCATCACAATACCAATGGCATGGTAAACTCCACAGATATGATCTTGTTTACTGTCCTTTTGCATCGAGACTTTGTAGTGTGGGGGGGGGGGAGGGGGGTACTGGGGATTGAACAGGGCACATTCAGCCCAGGTATGTGGAGGTCACTGTTAGAGCTTCTCTGTTTGCACGCTGTGCCTGGGGCCTTTCTCCTCCTCCTCTTTGACCAGGCCCTTTGCACTGTAGCTTGTTTGAAGCTAATGATTTCAGCAGTAGGTTTTAGGTGAGGCCAGTTTTTAGTGACTGGCTGATTCTTTCGTTTCTTTTCTTTTTTGTTTGTTTTTGTTTAGTTTTGTGGTACTGGGGATTGAACTGAGGGGCATTCTACCTCCAAGCTACACCCCCAGCCCAATTTTATTCTTTCATTTGGAAACAGGATCTCACTAAGTTGAGAAGGGCCTCGCTAAATTGCTGAGGCTGGCCACGAACCTGCTATCCTCCTGTCTCAGCCTCCCAAGTACTGAGATTACAAGTGCGCGTCACTACACCAGGCTTGATTAATTCTTCAAGTCACCTTAGTTAAGGTCAAAGAGAGTCCTCACTATCTTATATAGTCAAAGATGAGTACATTTACCTAATTTTCTTTCTCCTATATTTAAAACTATTTAGTAGTGTTCTACAGATATTGTAGTGGAATTTAGTTAATGTATATCTAGTTAATGTATATCTTCTCTCACAAAATAGAAAGTAAATATTTCATGAATATGTTCTGTACTTCACTTAGGATTAATCTAAAACAAATTCTCTTCTCACTGGTAATTGGAATTTAAATTTTATTTGGCACAATGTAGACATTTTTCTAGATTTAAGACATTTCTATAAATGTTTGCTTTCATCCATTCATTCAACAAATATCTACTCATTACTTAATAAATGATGGGTTGGATATTGGGTGCTCAGCAATAAGCAAGATAGATCTCTGCCCGGGTAGGGTTCACAGTTTATCACTTTCATGAATCTGTTAAATAATCCCCTCGTAATAATATTAACCCCTGGGTGTGAGCAAAGTCACGAGTACCAAGTATTTTGAATGTGTTATCTTAGTCCTACCAGTAACACTCTGAAGAAGTGGTGTTATGCCCTCTCACAGATGGTGAAACTAAGAGAAGAGACTCAAATTTCCTATCACTCTGAGGGGAAATCCAGGACCCCTTCCCGTTTGTCTTCTCCATGCCTTGAACCTTTGAACAATGCTTTGGTGCCTTATGCTAGAATAGCTCTCGTAATTGCGTGGGAGCACTGACCGCAGGAGCTCTCCTTCCTCAGGAGGACGCTCCGCACAAGTCGACCAGCAGCAGCAGCCTGTCGCCCTCCTTCCTCGAGGACCCCGCCCTGGAGGCCATGTGCACGCGGAAGAGTGAGTATCTGTGGCGCAGACCTGGAGCCACATGCCCTGCGGGACACACTTGCCCTGGGACAGGGCCCCAACACCCTGAGGTCACCTTCCTAGGGTGCCACCCGGAGGCAGGGCTGAGCTGCAGCCCCGAGCAGAGCCAGAGCGGCACGCTGGCCTGCATAGCGAACGTGTGCGGAGATAGCCAGAGACGAGTCAGCAGTGGGTCCCTGGGTGTATTTTAGACTAGTTGGCCTAAATAAATAGCCGCACTGTTCTCCCCCGGCCCCATCACACACAACCCTCCGTTCCTGTGCGCGTGCAACAGATTATGAACACAGATACCTAAAATTAAATTCGGAGATTTATAAAGGCTTTTAATAATCTTTTCATTTATAAGGTTATTATGAAGGATCAAAAATTAGTTATATATTAAGATGTTCTTAGAACATTGACTTGATTTCTCTACACCACAGAATTTAGTGGTTAAAATTCTTTACATAGCATTTCAATTACTTAAAACAGATCATATCAAAAATAATAGGAGCTGTCTTTGGTTATTATCTGTAATTGGTATTTGGCTAGGTCCACTAAGTATCATAGGGGCCGAGTTAAATCACATAATGGATTTCTGAGTCTTTTCCTGACGTGGGAGTTGCGGTCTCCCTCTTGTGGTTTCTCTGGGTGACGGTCCAGATGGATGCCCATCAAACTCTGCTGACGCCTGCCTCCTTGCCCACTGCACTGACACAGCCTTGCAAAGAGAGTAGGCATAAGTCTCTGGCAGGAAAACTTATTTCTAATATTATCTCGTGCTTTCAAAGGTAACTCCAGAACCATCCAGACACTAAAATTCTCCTTTTAAACAATGTCCAAAACTACTGCTAGTCAGAGGAGAACAGTGATCCAGTAGTGACATCAAAGCTGAATTTTTTTCTTCTTTTATTCTTTTTGTCAATTTAAATATAGCTTAATTTAAGCCTAAGAACAAATTATCTTAATAAACATATAGAAAGAAGAGTCTTCATATTTTATCTTTATAAGAGAGAATGTGAAAAAAGGGTATACTTGAGAATTTGGGTATGACTTAGGAGTAACATGAGGGCATTCATATGGACAAGTCTGAGGCTATACGTTTGCTGTGTTTTTATGTGTGAACTTGAATGAATATTGAAAACAGAATTTTTTCCCTTTTATTTCTGTAGCAAGTTTATCTTGCAAGGATTCTTCTGTAACAATCCAGAGTTTTCTCCTTAGTATTATCATTGCCACTTTAAAATCTCTCTCCAGTGAAATAAATACTTCATCTTTTTTTTTTTTTTTTGCGGTACCGGGGATTGAACCCAGGGGCGTTCTACCTCCGTGCTACACCCCTGGCCCTATTTTTTATTCTTTATTTTGAAACTGGGTCTCAGGAAGTTGCGGAGGGCCTCACTAGGTAGAGAGACAGAGAGAGACAGAGAGAGAGAGAGAGAGAGAGCTGAGGCTGGCCGCGAACCCGGATCCTCCGGTCTCCGCCTCCCAAAGTACTGGGATTAAGCGTGCACCACCATGCCCGGCTGTACTTCATCTTTTATGTGGAAACAGGGTCCTGCTAGGTTGCTGAAGCTGGCCTTGAACCTGCAAGCTTCCTGTCTGGCTTCCCAAGTGCTGTGTGTGTGTGGTGTGTG